>VDFB02115139.1:0-10838 GCA_007258455.2 Sequoia sempervirens
AAAATGATAAAAGTAAATAAATATTTAGTTATTTTCCCCAAGATAAAGATGTCTTAAGGAGAGCCTATAAAAGGGAGAAAAGGCTCAAGGAGAAAAGGTATTGTGAATATTTCATCAATTTGATTTTCCTAATAGCTTGGACCTTGTGTTCATCTATTAGGTGACTGGAGGATGATAACCCTTGATGTGTAGGTGATTGGAGGATAAAATCCTTTAGTTTCTTGGTGGCTAGAGGATAGAAACCCTCTCATTTATAGTGGTGGTTTCACTTAGGGATCACAATTATGATGATTGCAAAGGTTTTCAAGTCATCCCACAATAATGGGTCCCAAACTTGGGACATCTTGATTGCTGGTTTACAATTTCTGGGAGGAACTGATTTATGTTGAAATAACATATTTAAATATAATGATTTAAGCCCATGTCCTACTGTTAGTCTTGACTAAAGAGGGCTCTTTGATCAAACTACCTTTTAAATCAAACCCCTTGATAGAACCTCAGCTAGTTTTAAACCATACCTATAACATAGTCTCCTTTTACACCTACTGTCGTCGGGAGTAAAAAAAACTTTTTGATTTACCTTTTTGGGGATCAAATGAATTCATTTGTAAATTTATTTTTGCAAGTAATGAAGTCCTTATTATAAGATTCCCAAAAATTATAATTTTAAATAAATTTAATTTAATTATTATATTTACTTTTTACTTCTCGTGAATGTAGGTTTTTCATCAAAAATCAAGCTCTCTGTTATGCACATGTGGAAAAATAGCAGATTATTAAAAAAAATATATATATTAGTGCACCAGATATTGAACTCCTTGATCTGACAAAGAAAAAAATTTGAATTTTGATACATACAAAAAAAGTTACGCGTTATACAGTCGTGCTATGTCTGAATTATAATTGGTTTGAGTTCAAAACTTGATTAAAGAAAGAATATTAAATAAAAAACTATCTAACCAAGTGGAAGCACTAGATATTAGAGTTACAAATCTAAATTCGAAGAATTAGAATTTTATCCTTGAAAAAAAGTTATGAGCTATAATGGGTGTGAGCATCACTTTTTAAAAAAATATTGTTTTCTAAAAAAAAAACTAGTTTTTGAGGGAGATGGAAAAGAAGTGCAATATGATTCCAACATTTTTGAAAAATATATTTAGAATCTATAGAAAAATTCTCGAACTCTTAGTTTGCATCATCTTCAAATTCCTCACAAGCTTAGCCTTTTATAGGTGCTCGAAAGTGAAGATTTAGTTAAAAAAATTGCTTCAAGTTCATTTGGCCAAAATTGTAAAACCACTATTGTAGACCACATATTTTTAGAAAAACTAATGATTTAAGCCTTGAGGGATTCCATCTAAAGGGTTTTAATTGAAGAGAGTTAGATAAGACCCCCTTAGATCAAACCCCCTTGGATAAAACCCTCTTAAAACATATCCACAGTGGAGTCTCCTTTACACCTATCAAAATGTTGGCAAAAAACACTTTTTCTTTACCTTTTGAGAGATTAAATAAAGCCATTTATAAATTATGTTTTGTAAGTATGTAGCTCTTTTTTTGGATAGGTAAAGGTAGGGTAACCCTACAATTTTTTTATTAAATCTCAAAAAAGCATTACAATCCTCTTTAACACCCTTAAAAAGCATCAAACATGAATGGAAAATTCCTTCTACACCCCTCAATATCCTTCAGCGCCACCCATACAACCTCCATCCCTAAACCTATTTCTACACAAATCAAACCCATCCTAACTTAATACATTAAAGATTTTCAAACATTACAAAAATCTGCTACTACTTTTTACCTTTGCCATGGGAATGAAGATGCATGTTGAAGGCAAATTCCCTCTACTTCTTCTTTTTCCTTTGAACCTTATGCCAAATCCCTTCCTGATCATCTATCCATGTTGGTTCCCCTAAAATATCCTCTAGAATGCTTTCACCTTCAAAAGAAGCCATGCTCAAGCACTCAAACCATCCACCCAACTCTTCTTTTGGGGCACTATCTTTCTCAATAGTACCCCCCGCCTTCACTTGAATCTATGGGGATTCCTTGCTGGTGGCAGTACCAATTGGGTCCTTAGCTATTTCCTTTCCTCCCAAGCTCCCTTGCTCCATTGAATAATGTTGAGGAGAGACCTCTTTCCACCAGGTTGCTTGACTAACCCTCTTATGCTTGGAACACATATCAACAACGTGTCCAGTGCTGTTCCAACATCAAAATGGAACTCCTTCATAGTCAAGAATCTGTTTCCATTCTCCACTTGGAACTTTCAGGTATAGATCTATAGGGAGGTCTTTTGAAAAATCCATTTCTACCAATATTCATGCATAAGTAGGGTGCAAAAAATTTACAGAACCCTCATCAACCCCCATAAATTTCCCCAATGAGTTCCCAATGGCTTCAGAGCACGATTCAAACCAAAAATGTAAAGGAAGATGCGAAAGTCTTACCCAAAGTGATGCCAAATCAAAAGAATCGGTAGTTGGGTTGAACTCAGTGTGCCATGGCTTTAGCATTAGCAAATATTTATCTTCCCAACTCCATTGGTAATTGTAGAGAACTCTATTTCTATCCTTCTCATTCTCAAACACCACCACAAAATCCCCTTGTATTGGGGAATATTTGCATTTCACCCTCTAATATGGGGTGCTAAGTATTAGTAATCCATCCATGTAAATTGACCAAGCCTGGCTAAAACCCCCGAAATCTCCCAATCAGTCCCAGTTCTACAAAATACTTAATATTCTCAAACACTTCATTTTCAATTTCCCCATCTAGTGTAACAAATGGGGTCGTTCCAACACAACACACTATTCTGCGTTCTTTTTCTCCTCCTAAAGACCTTTCTTTTTCCCCAATCTTCCCCACTTGCTCCCCCTCCATAGATCGATCCTTCTTTGTATCAGTCACTTGCCCAGGCGACGCCTCCTAAAAGTGATTATGGATTTGTCCAAACCCTTCTTTTTGCCTATCCACTAAACTCTCATATCCCCACTTCATGTTTCGCTTCAACACCTCTGCGAATTGTAGTGCCCCCTCCATTCTCATCGTGGATGTGCAGGTAGTTTGGCTTTTGAACTTGGAGATGGAGGTTAAATAATAAGGATATTTAAGGTATGTGCTAATGATGTCAAGCAATTGATGTTGTATAGTAGGAATTTAAGGACTATTATGTGATTATCTTGTGATTGTTCTTATCATTGGTTATTGGGTGATGTTCTTACTGATGTGTTTTGATGAAAGGGACAGTGTCACATCACTCACTTGTGAGTATCCTATGACGCTGCAATTCCCTTTCACGGTGTGACTTTTTATATGGATATGTATGCATGACCGTTTTGTGTGTTGTAGGTTGCAAGTACTAGGCATCGACTCCACCTGTATTGGTAGGTCTGAGTGTGCCTCAAACCCAATAGAATAGTTGATTGGAGATAGCACTTGGTCCCCTACCCTAGCCATCATCCTTGAAGAGGATGAGTATCTAGTTGATACCTTGTCAATTTGGTTAGTCAGTGTTGTTTGTGGTCTTGCTTTCGACCTTGGATAGTGGATAGGTAATCATTTTGGCATTCAGTTCTAGTTAATGTAAATTATTCGTTAGATGTTATTTGTTGTTTTATACACCAAATAAACTACTAAATGGAAAGTATACTTTGATAAATAAATAATAATAGGATAAATAAATATAGATATAAATAAATAAATAAATATAAATGTATATAATAATAATAGTTAATAATAAAATAAGTGTATAACGTAATATTAAAATGAATAAATAGATAACAATATGATAAATAAATATAGTGGATTAATTTATATAGAAAAGATTTTGTGATAATGAAGCTTGTAATTATCTATAGCTGATGTTGATTATATTTTAGAGTAAAATCCATGCTAACAAATTGAAAACGAAGAATTAACCATAGGTAACTTAATGTTGGAAACAAAAACTGAAATATCATTAATGTCCATTAAATTCTTCATGATTGTTGAGGAAGGTTATGTTCCTTCTGTCCGCGACTTTTGGCATGCTTTTCTCTTATAGTTGCAGCATAGTAAATATTTATCATCTTGATACGTTACAATGTTTTCAACAATATAGGCATTATTTAATGAAAATCAGGGTAATTACTTGAGCACCTCTCTTTGGTTGTCCACACAAAAGGAGGATCGAGAGAATCTCCATTGATGAAAAAGGAGATTTTCAGAACCGGGGGATTCAGTTGGGAAGGAAGACAATACAAAAAAGGAAAGAGTTTTTGTAGTGGGGAACGCTGGTAAAAGGTTGCATTCTCCAGACCTATTGAGTTGAAGATGGTCTAAGGAAATGAAGCCCCGATGCAAGAAGCAACAACTTAGCCATGATTTCCAGAGTAGAACAGTAGCATAAGAGCACTTGGGGAGCCTGGGAAGAATATTTGATGGGCTCGAGCGATAAAGTTTCCACAGGTATGTATTTCTCATCCATCTCTTCCAGTATGGATATTTTGAACGATGCCCTGTTTGCTTGATGGATGTCCACCTCTTCTTCAAAGACTAGTTTGTTACTGGTGCCACTCCTCAATTATGTCTACCTCGTAGTAATTAAGTGCAAGTACCCATAACCTCAGAGATAGTTACTTATTATTTCATATCGGTTCCCTTGTTTTCCGATCATCCTTAGTGTGAAATGTTGTTTCTTTTATCGCATCTAGATTCTTGAGATTTTACAAGAATTTCATTATCGTCCTGAACGAGATGTGTCTCATGCGAAGTGATGTTTGAATGTATTCCTAGGTTGCTTATCCTTTACATGGTTTGAAGTTCAAACCTAATTGATGACCTTAAGTCGACCCAAAAAAATCTGAAGCCTTGGAGTCTAGCTTATTTATGTGTACTAGCCATCAAAACCGAAGATTGGTGCTTTTGCCCTACTCTTAAACTCTAATGACATGGAGACAAGGATATGGAATCAAGTTTTCTACTTGTCAAGTAGTCCATGGAAACTTTCACATGTTAGTCTTTTCGAACACCTCTATAAAGACAGTGAGCTCATACTTTCTTCTTCTTCAGTGGCCAATGCCAAGGGTGCTGCCTTCTTTCTATTTCAGTGACTCTTTCATAGCAAATACAACAACAATAAATGAATACACAATAAGAGAACTATTTCTCTCGTGGTTACTACAGAGGGCAACTTGAGAGCAGTCTTGTATTTAAATATATTATTTCAGTAGGACATTGCAATCTAATGAATCTTTTAGATCTAATGCGACATAGATCATCGTTAAATAAAGAGAAGACCATCCTTATGAGTGGACTATAAAGTTTATGTCTATCCATATTGAATGGAAGTCCATGGAACCAATTTGATCAATGGCACTTGAGCCATGTAAGTTTCCCTGTTATGCATGGATGAATAGACGATAAGAAGGCGCCTCTTGAAATCCCTTATTGGGTGAATAACCTATTTGTATCTGCTACCCCCCTCTCATTGGAATGTCGACCATGGCAGAATAGAATCTGATCTATCATTATTTTGCAGTCAACATGACAAAATGGTGAGATCGTTATATGAAAATCTTCTTATCTTGTAGCCTTTGTTGGATGTCAAAGGTAAGTCTATTGGTTGCCCATGAATCAGACCTACATCTAAATTTGTCAAGGGTAAATAAGCTTAAACATCTAAAATTGTTTGTTTTTTTTATCATATTACTTACCGAATAAAAGAAAAGCATATATTATGATCTTTAGATAAATCCGATCTTTTCTTTCGCAATCTGTGGCCTTCGATGTTCGTCGCGGGCATCTTGCGGTTCTCATAGGCTTGCTATGTGTCCCTTGTTCATGGATTGCTACTCGAGTGACAAGATTTATAGGTTACCTTAGGCGTTTTACTCTTAGGCTTTATTTAGTTGTGCCGCCCCTATACCCGCGTCCTTGCAATATAGACATTGAGGCTATCTCCACTTACATCTTTTTATCATTCATACAAGGAACAACATTGTAGGAGGTATGTTATAAATTATTGAAAACCTTATCTCCTCCTCTTAAATGGAAGAATCATCTCATTCGGTAATAGCTATGCCTTTAATGTTTATAAGTTATATTCTTTATCATGTGCAATATGTCTCAAGGATAGGAATAATACATAGTTTTCTCTTCAACGTTTCAATTATTAGTGTTATGTGACGTTCTAGTATGTGCGTAGTTAACATATGTCTGTCTCCACAACTTCTCAACTATTAAAGGCTTTGTGACCTGCTTAGTTATGCATAATTGGTACTCACATTTTATTACAACGTTAACTTATGACTATCACAAATTAAAGATTATTCTGTGTGTGCAGCGATATATACTTATTCTCATCGTAATTTCTCTTATCCAAGGGTTCACAAATTAAATGTATCAAGCGCACCTTTTTTTTAATTGCTCCATCGTTATCTCTTGTTGTGTTGTACAGTGCTTAGAATGTATTGTGCCACACATATTGCCCATTCTCTCCTCCCTTTCGAGCCTTGATGAACCGAATCACTAACATTAAAGGTGACACCTTCGTATGCTCTAGGATTAAGCTTCAATGTTAGGTGCACTATCATAGAAATGCTTGTTTCATATGAGCGATGTTATGTCCTCATTTTAAACTAAATTTTAGTTTACCTTTTTATATGCGTCATATAATGTGGTTTTGGGTTATGCATTATGGTCTCAACTTGTTTTAATTATTTCTTGTTGATTTGCAGTTTTGGCAATGTTCATTTGTTCTGTGTAATGATTGTATGTGATGAAGTCTTGTATCTAACGTGGAAAAGTAATCCTTTATTATTATTAGCTTGAGAGGTTATATTCATATAGTTAAATTTTACATTCACACATATATTCATACTTTATAAATTCATAAATTTCGAAGCAAGTAGTTTATTATTAATCAATTTCTTTTATTATAGACTAATTTGATAGAATGAATCCAATTAGTGGTAAGACTTATCATGAGCAAAACTACTTCTTGACTGATCAAGATTTTAATTCATAGTTCACCTATCCTATGATTACTTTTGGTTAAATAATCCTTTATCTAAAAGATATTATCTATTTATATATTATATTATATTATAATATGGTTACTAGTAAAAGAATGTGTTAGTGAAGAAATAAGGTCATTTAATAAAGTATTTTAATCAGATAATTATTGTTAAAATAAGTATTTAAGTGACTATAGGTAAAAGAATTGTATATTTAATTAAGTAAATTGATTTGTTTATATATAGATAATCGAATGATTGCTGATTAGATAAATGATTCAGATTAATTTAGAATACTCTTTGTTATCTAGTTAATAAAAGGATGTTAGATATTTTTATTTAATAGAATTTGCTATGTGAAATAAGTAATTACGATATGGTCATTACAACATTATATCAAAGTTGAAATTTTAATATTAGGGTTTCGAATTATCTAGCTCGGTAGAAATGATTGTTTCGTTGATGATAGAGTTATTTTTAAATATCGTTATTTGTAGTATATAATGTTTTAATTTAATTAAGTGGTTAAGTAATGAGTTATATGAAATGTGAGAATAATGTTTATTTCATGGTTGTATTGTTTGATTGAATGCTTGTATTGAATATTGTGTAGACTTTTGGGCTTGGGGTGATTTTGGAAATTGTTTTGAAGTGGGAATCACTTGTGCAAAATTGTTAAGGTTGGCTTCCAGAGGCTTAGGAGGGAAGTATTTTTGCATGATTGGTTCTTATGATGGTTTCACTTTATTTTGTATATATGGTTTTTATGATAGTTTCACTTCGAAAGTGGTTTGGCATTGTTTTGTGTTTTGTGCAAGATGGTCAATTCCTTGCACTATGTATTGATTCTTGTGATTATGATGAGTGTGCAAGAAGGTCAATGCCTTGCACTATGAATTGGTTCTTGTAATTGTGGTATGTGTGCAAGATAATTAATGCCTTGCATTACATATGGATTCATGTGATTATGATGAGAATGCAAGATGGTAAATGCCTTGCTTGATGTGTGGGGGTTTACTAGTTACAAGTAGGGGGAGTGGCTCCCAATGGGGGCTAGAACCCAAAGTGGTGTCCAGGACAAACCATTGAAGAGTTTCTTAATCCAGTGATAACCTTAATAATAAATTAGGGGGATGGGTTGTTTTCACATTAATCAAGATAATGATATGCCTCACTCATGGCTCAAGTGCTCGTTTAGGCTTGAGATGAGATGGGAAGGCCTGGAATGGAAAGACCAACTACCTTGTCCTCATGAAAGGTATGTTGGTTCCGCATGAGTTTGTATGGGGTCCAAGGATTGGGAGAGGCTGCTAGGACAACCCAGGATGGGGGCCGGGGCCTAGGAAGATCTGCCTAGGACAACCCATATCAAGCTGTATGATGATACTCCTCCTTATTTAAGTCTAACATTCCCTAGTTGTGTTTTCTCCTCCCGTTGTGTGTGTGCCTCTGGAAGTGTGGTAAGTGTTGCATGTGATGTTGGTATTGTTAGCAGTGTTGTGTTGGAGTCATGTTTTAGCTTGTTGTTTTCTTGATTGTTTGTATGTTTTGGGACCTTGTGCTATCTCCTAGCACAGGGGGTGGACCTTAGGGTTCCACATGGTCGGGAGGTTGGTTCTTTTTCCTCCATTGGGTGTTCTTGATGCATGTTCGTGTGCGTGGAGATTTGTTATTGATGTTACAGACTCTAATTCTTGTTCCTATTAAGAATACAACCGTTCTATGTATATGTATTAGATTGTATATCAGATGTATCTCATATTGTAATATGATGTACTCTTCCCAAATGTACTCTGGGAAGCTTTGTTGAAAAAGTTGTAACAATGTAACTGATAGTGATGTACTCTCTTGTAATGGATATTGCAATGTGATGTATCTTGTCTATGTTAATCAGTTAGAATTTTTTTTATTCAATGTTGATTATCATGTGACATGTTATGAAAGTAATTAATGTAGAAGCAATTAATGTGATGTTTTTAGATGAACCTTGCATGTTAGATAACTTATGTCATTTGGAAAGGTTAATAAAATGATTCTAGCTATTTTGATTATTTAGTTTTTTGAGAAGCACAGTTAAGGAACCTTAGAGGACTTGGTTTAAATTATTATATCATGCAATCTATTGTTATTTCATTTAAAAAAATGGTTCCATTTTTATTACATAGTAAGTGTTGTCCTCTGGGGTTCCTTGGTGGGGCATTAGATGAATGGTAATGGCCCACGACTTGTAGCTCAAGAAAATCCAAAAGATTCCCGCGCCTCTCGCCCATAAAAAACCCTAGACGCGGTAGGCCAAGGCACACACAATGACGACATTCTCTCCCGCCATAGCTTTACCTTCTTTTGGATTGATTGGGATCTCGTAAGCATGTAGCTCTTATTATAAACTTTTCGAAAAGTATAATTTTTAATATTTTTAATTTATTGATATTTATATTTTATTTCTTGTGAATGTTGTTTTTCACTAAACATCAAGGTATTTGTTTCACGCATGCTGAAAAATAAAAAAATAGAAAAGAACATTCTAAAAATTATGTGTGCACTAGGTATTAATGTTCTTGTTTCATCAAAAAAATAAATTCAATACATACAAAACAAGTTATGTGTGACGACACACACCTATGTGCTGGTTATAATTACTTTGACTTCAAAAATTAATATAAAAAATCTATGCAATAAAAAATTATGAAAAAATATCCATGCACTAGATATTGATATTAAAAATCTATATTTTAAAAATTATAATTTAATCCTTTCAATAAAAAAGTTATGCGTGACGACATAAATGTCACTTTTTAAAAATATTGTTTATAATAAAAAATAAGTTGTTAAAAGTTACGTAAAAATATCATAATTTATTTCTATTTTTTTTTAAAAAATTAGAATCTACACACAAATCCTCACAAGTCACTAGTTCATATCATCTCCAAATTATTAATGATTTAGTTTCTATAGGTTTCATAAAGTGAGATTTTGTAAAAAAAAATGCTGATATTAATGTCCAACTTGACCAAAAAGTGGGACATAGTACTATGGGCCGACCCTTCCATAATTTCATATTTGTGTGGTTTGCAAGATTACAATATGCTTTAGTTAGTGTGTGTCAGAGGTGTGGTTTTCTATTTTGGTGAAGTTATGAATTTTCTATTTGTTGTGTACCAAAAAAATATAATAAGTTTATTTGGTTATGAGGTTGTTGGGTCCATTTTAGAGGAGGTGTACCGTCCTATATATTTGTTATAGCCTTGAGAATACCTAGGTGCACATTTTTAAAGAGGCTATTGTCGTTTATATTGATTGTACCTTTTTTATGGTTAATTTTAAATTTTTTATATGAATTTATGAGTTTTTGAATTGCTTGTCATACTAGCTTTGAGCTATTTCATATTATTTTCTAAGTCAATGCTAATCGAAGATATTGCACATATTACAAAAATGAATCATAATATATAAGTTACTATACAACTTACTTTGTCGGTCATAGCATTGGCTAAGTTCCATACCAATTTAATTCATAATTGTTATGTTTATTTGAACCCACTCCCAACTATTATACATTATAGTTGGTGTTTGGAAATCTTGCCATACTTCTTTTTGGTTAACCATACAAATGGTCTCATGAGATTGATAATATAACTTATTCTTGTTCATATAAATAAGTAACATATGTTGTAAAAAAATATTATTTTTGAAGAGTTTGTAGATTTAAAAAAAAAATATATGTGTGCTAGAATAATATATTTCTATTGTACTATTTCTTTTAAAATTCTTTGCTTGTTTATGGGTATTATGGTTGCTATACCATTTACAATACTAACCTTACTATTGTCTATTATG
>VDFB02115142.1:0-29838 GCA_007258455.2 Sequoia sempervirens
CCTGTTGGACTCATCAATGATCTCTCCTTCAAAAACATCTGAGCTTGCTAGAAAAGAAAGGATATGTCGATCATCATCAAAAACCTAAAAAATTTTGATGTTATCAGGAATGACTGGGGTGGAAATCAACTCTACTAAGAATATCTTAAGCTTGGAGCCTTGCATGGGTTCTAGGAAACTTGCAGCAATAGCTAAAGAATCAGCTATCTGATTCTCCTCTCCAGGGATTAAACTAATCCCAAAAGCATCGAAGTCTTCAATTAGGTTCCATACCTGATTTCTATAAGCTGTTAGCCTTCTATTGTGACATGTGTATTGGTTGCGCACTTGCTTGATAACTACTTTTGAATCCCCTTTAACCATTAATGCAGTAACTTTCTTGTTATGTGCAAACATCAGCCCCCGAGCTAGAGCTTCATATTCTGCTACGTTGTTAGTGCATCCAAACTGTAACCTATAAGAAGCAAAGAAATTTTTCCCTTTTGGGCTAGTTAATTCAATCCCAACACCAACCTGTTTTGGATTTGGATCCATCGAACGTGAGGGTCCATAGCTGATCATGAGCTAGAGTTGATCTTTTTAAGGTTATTGTGGGTGTTTGGATAAAATGAGCCATAGATGGGGCTACTTGATCTTTTACATCAAATATGGGGAATGGGTGTTCAATAGGTTCGTCATGTGCAATTTCCAATTCCTTCTCAGATATATCAGGTAATCTATGGCTATCCTTCTGACAATCACTTTCATCTTTGATTAATCCCTTGGGTTTTGGTATACTTGTGAGTGCAGGGGTGTCAAACAAACCTTGGGGTTGTTTTTCGTAACTATGCTGCTTTGGAAATGTGACTGGGATAAGTTCAATTTGAGGAGGGACTTCCTTTGAAGGTATATTATCCCTAGTTAACATTATTGCTTCTTTGGCTTCAAATGAGAAGTGATCTGAAACGGTCTCAAGGTGACTTAGGCTAGTTTCGTCAGCTTGGGAAACATGATTTAAAATGCTGATGCAAGGTTGGCAAATTAATTCAGAATCATTTTGGTAATGCACCCTACACCAATTAGGGATTAGAAGACTCTGCAGATAAATATCTTCCCCCAAGACTAGTTGATCATGTTGATTTTCATTAATCATGGGGTTAGGGAAGTTTTGTATTGATAATTCATTAGGATTAAGAACTGAAAAGGTCAAAATTTCCTCCCTTTTGTACACCCCTATCTCGGTTTCAAAATAAGCTACCTCATTGGGACAATCATATTCAATAATGACATGCTTGAGGTGAGGTTCACTTTCAATCCTAATCTGCGTAGGCACTCTCCTCCATGGTAGCCACATATGTGAAAAGTCGAGGGAGAGATATCCCCCTATAATTTTCATCAAATCTCTGCTCAACAGCATACCATAAGTCTCGGGAATGTCTGCTACTTGAATATCTATATTGGTTAAAATCTTGGGGTCAAACCCTACTTGCACATGTATATTTCTCAATTCTCCAACTACATTAACCTCTATTTTATCAAGCTAGATGACCTTCTTGTTTGTTTGGATAGGGTTCAATCCCAATTTCTTGCATACAGAAAATGGCATAACATTTCCAGAAGCCCCTGAATCTAACAAACAATTATGCAGATTCTTCCCACAAATTCTCAAACTTAAAAGAAATGGTGGGGTACCTACCTTGCTTTTGTACAAAGCTTCGTTCATGTCTATAGCAGGTGCCACCTTTTTTTTCCCTTTTGATTTATCAGCTTGTTCTAAAGCTTTCAGCACTATCTCTCGTTGAGCAGGGCACCACTTTAGGATGTCAAAGTATGATAAAGAGGTTTTTTGTCTTTGCATCTCAGGAACAATATCAAATTATGTGTTATAGCTTGCATTACATCTGACAACACCAAGTGAATTACCTTTGTTATGGAAGTCAGGTGGACCTTTTGGTGGAGGAGGGTTATTGTCAGCACTTTGATTTAGAAGCACCATGTGATTAGGTGGTGATGATGTATTAAAGGGACCCTTATTCTGATTTCTTAGGAAGTGTCCTCCCTTTTTCTAAGAGGCTTAGGAATCATACGAATATTCCTCTAGTTCATTCTCACTTTGTATAGGGAATGAAGGTTCTTCTTCAAAGAGATCACAATTCATTGTTGTATCTACTAAGCCACCTTCTTTATTTGAATTCCCTTGGAAATTTTGGGCATTTGCCTGTGCTATCTTCACGACTTTCTCCATTTCAGGGCAGTTTACCTTGGAATGGGTTGAAGTATCATGCAGCCTACACAAATGATTCATAAAATTAAGGTTAACCACACTTGCAATATGTGTCATGTCCTCACTAGCTTGATAATTGTGAGAAACTCCACCATTATTTGGTCCAATATTCTATTGTGGGTTGTTGTTTGGCCTCTGGTTATATCCTCTATTTTGATTTTGATAGCCTTGGTTAGGGCAGTTTTGGCCTTGATAACCCCTCTGGTTGTTATTGCTCTATCTAAGCTGAGCCATGTCATTTGTGACTTGAGACAAAGTTTTCTTTAAGGTCTCCACCTTGCTTGTGAGTTGTATTGTCTTTTCACTTTCAACACTCTTAGCAACAGGTGGCTGACTAACATGATTTGGTGTTCTAGCTTAGTTATGATGACTATATGGGCTGTGATGAGCCTATGATTGCTGAAAGAAGTTAGGAGCTTCATTGGCAAATAATGGAACATGGGATTGAGTCTACAACTCGAACATAGGTTCATAATGGGAAGGAGACATCCCTAGGACAGTATTGAATAAAGGGGTTGGGCTAGACATCTAATACCCCATTGAAGGAAAACCCCCTCCCAAACTTCCTTGTTGAGAACTAATTTGTTGTTGTAGCTTAATGGCTAGATGATAAACTCAAGACAGGGAATCAATGTCCACGGGCTGATAAGTCCTTTGTAGGAATAAGCCAATCAGAGGGTCTATAACTCTAAATTATGCTTGAATGGCACTATTCTCAAAAACTAGATAGGGGTCCTATAGCCTCCTATACATTCACTAAAACATGGTATTAAACAAGGGCAAAGATTCTCATGGCTCCTTCCTAATGGTAGCAAATTGGTGGTACAGAAGGGTTGGATCCAGATAAACTCTGAACTGATTCATGAAAACATTCTCCAATTATGTCCAAGTCAGAATAGAACCTTGTGGAAGATTAAGATACGAGTTGTATGCCATATCCCCCAAGGAATAAGGGAACAACCTACAAACTACATCATGGTGAGCTACCTAAGCTCTGGTACAAGCATCCTTAAAATCTTGTATGTGCTCTTCAGCACTACTTGATTCACCATGAATGTATTTGGGATAGAATTTCTTAGGATTCTTAGGCATATCATGGAAGCCTCCAGGAATACTCCCCAATGGAGAGGGATTATTCTGAAAAAATTCCATTGGTAGTGGTGGTGGTGGTTGAGACAACTGTTGGATGGGATGAGCCAGCTATAATGGCACTTGAGATGGATTTGGTGGTGGATTGATAGGTATCCACTAGGGTATTGGTGAAAAGCCTACTAGAGTGAGCGGAGCTGACAAGGGTGGTATGATGGTTGCCCCAATCTTGTGACTCTTGTATCTTATTGGGGTCTTGAGTTCTATCAAAGGTGGTGGATTTTCAGTTGATCAAATAACTCTACGGGACCTTTTTGGTGAGAAAAAACCTAAATTATTCAGTTTTCTCCTCTAGGCCCTCCTTCTAGCACCAATTTATCTTGATGGTTTGGATGAGCAAAACAACATGCAAACAAAATATTGTTATTATGTTTCTCCTGAAAGAGAAAGATAACACATGGATACCTAACTCCCAATGTCTTGGTAATCGGTTCTCGACTGTGCTGATTTAACTCAATGGTTGATGTGAGTTGTAATGTTCAAGGGACCTGCTCGTGTTGAGCTTCTGGATTGTTCAAAGATCAAGCATACATTTAAACCTACTTTAACCAAGGTTTTTAAAGAAACAAAAAAAGATAGATCAAGGCTTTGGAACCGAAGAGAATGAAAATTCATCCAACTTAACCAAACTTGCTACCTTTCAAGGAATTCCTAACTAAACTGTAGAACAAAATTAACTTGTAATTAACACATAGTTTCATTCATTCTCAGTGCTAACTTCAACAATAGATTTTAAATCACCATTTAAACAAAACATAAAATAAAACTTCATTCCTTGAAAGCTTTTCAAATCAGATGATTAACCCATGATAAACACCATTCTGGAACACAATACAAAGTAGATTTAAATCTGGTTACTTCTACTGTTAATGAAATAGATAAGCAACATTTACAAATCTGGCACAATCACCAGTGTACAAAAAATCTATGACTCCAAATCATCTCCATCTACACTAAGAAAACTTGAAAGATACATTACTATCTTCTATTCACGAGTTTATCTACTCCCTAATCCTAACTAAGAAGACAAAAGAAGCTCCCTTTACAAAGAAACAGGATGCGGTTCTGTCTCCTCTATCTTTCAGAAAATCTCTACTACTGAAAAAAAATCTCTATTTGTCCCTCTAATCTCTATCTATCTATCTATTAGAAAAAAAACCTCCCTATCAAAGAGGAAAAAGTTCCATATATACCACATGCCAAAAGAATACACTGGCCCCTATTTTTAGGGTTTACAAAATGTTAGTTGGTTACAGGAGGGTCGGCCCTTAGATCTTTTTTGGAATGAAGTTAAGGATGCATTCAATGTGTATCCTTGTTGTCCATGTCGGTGAAGATCGCCCTCAGGAGTAGCCCTTAGATCTTTTGGAATGATCGCATTAACTCTTAACCTTTGTGTCCACCTTCGAACTTCCTTCAGAGCTGCCTTGAATGTGGTTATTCTGATAATCATAAATGTCGATTCACCTTTGCCAGTAGAGATCCCAACTACCCTTGTGACTCAGTTTCTTCCTTTCTGTCTTTCTTCCAGCTCTAGATCCTTCTACAAGTTAATCCCTTCGAGAAGCAGTCTTTGGCCTCCTTCTAGATCCCCATAGTTGACATCCATGTTTACCAAATTGATTCATCATTTCATTCATAGAGAAGATCCACATCATTTATGCTTCTTTGATCTTTCTCATAGGGGTAGTCAATCAATCAAACTACCAATGGTTTGCCTTTAGTCCCCTCTGATTGGTTTAACATATGCCATGCAAGATTCCCATATGATCAAAAGCTATTTAGATAGAATCACATGTTGGTGAGACGCTAATGGTGTCTCCCTAATGCGATTATGCCTCTTAGCAATGATCGGCATAGCGTACAACTATCAACAAGAGTTCATAGGCAATGCAAAAGTTATATCACTATCACAAAAACCATCGGAAAGACAATCGTTATCGGCGAGAGGTCATGGCGGGAAGTAGGAGTTACATCGATATCCCTTTCATTGGCAAGTCCATCGCTATCAGCAAGACTCTCTCAGTTGGCAAGACTTCTTGTCAAATGAAAAATCCTCAGCTAGGAGTCCTAGCATAGTCGCATATGTATCGGCGATACTTTACTCTCTCGGCAGGACCTCATATCGAGCCCTTCATCCTTCAGCAAGGCACCATTGGGTCGGCAAGACATTATAGCAGGTAGCCAAAGTTATAGCGATATCCCCTTTCATCGCCGAGACAATCGCACTCAGAAAGATATCATACTGAATTCAACACGTTACACCGAAGGCACAAAAAATGTTAGCAAGAAAGCCACCCGTTGGTGAGACTTCTTTCTGAGCTCTTCCATTCTCCCCTAACTCATTCTATTTCAGCAAGACCCTGCTTGGTCAGCGAGACCTTTTGCCAAGCTCAAAACACTATGCCGAAGGGAGAATCCTTCGGCGTGACTAATAATGATCGGCGAGACATCTCCTCGATGACACCTCTTTTCGCCAAGACCTCCATCCGTTGGGGGGACAACCTCCCGAGGCCATTTTGTTTTGGCGATGAGCTCATTCTGTGACAACAATTCCATGTTGGTGAGACCTTATCAAGTTGGCAAGACATTATGCCAAACTCAAGATCCTTTGGTGAGCTCATTTTATTTTGGGGAGACTCCATCCAGTTGGCCAGACATGATAGTGAAGCTTCCACCTTTCAGCGAGACTCCGGAGAGTCGGGAAGACTTCTACCCGAGCAACCCTTCTCTCACCAAGACCTTCACCACTCGGCCAAACCTTATGCCGAAGGAATGACCTTTCACCAAGACCTTGTAGCGAATGTAAATATTTCTCCCTAATGATAGCCTTGTAAACAATTATCAGCGAGACTTTCATTTGTCGGCATGATATCACAACGGGCAGCAGGAGTCACATCGATATCCCATTCCATCGCCAAGACCATCGCTTGTTGGCAAGAGATTACACCGAAGGCATAACCTTTGACGAGACATTTAGCAGTCGGTGGGACTTCTCCCCGAGGCCTTCATCTTTCAGCGAGACTCCGCCCAGTTAGGAAGAATTCTCCTCTTTGGCCAGACATCCTGCCGAACTCAAACCTTTTGGCGAGACTCTGCCATGTCGACAGGACATCTCCTCGAAACCACAACCTTTTTTCGAGACCCTGATTTGTTGGCAGGACCTGATGGAAAACACAAACCACTCTCCCTGACACTGGTCCATTTTAGTGATACCTCCATTAGTCGGGAATAATTCTCCCCGAATGCAAAACATTA
Source organism: Sequoia sempervirens (assembly GCA_007258455.2). Classification (NCBI taxonomy): domain Eukaryota; kingdom Viridiplantae; phylum Streptophyta; class Pinopsida; order Cupressales; family Cupressaceae; genus Sequoia; species Sequoia sempervirens. Next base: position 6,671 of record VDFB02115142.1, read on the forward strand.
TACCAAAGGCATCGTTCTTCACTGAGACTCCACTTGTTCGTCGGGACTTCATAGCGATGACACCTTCTATCAGCGAGACACCATCAGGTCGCCGAAATATTATGCCGAGATCATTCCACTCTTACCGAGCTCAAACCCTTATTTCAGTGGGACTTCCTTCAGTCGGTAAGATGTTATGCCGAATGAAAATCTTTCACTTAGAGTCTTCCTGAAATCATCCCACTATGGGTAGACCTCACCCTATCGGTGAGACCTCTCACCGACCTCCTTCCTTTTCTTTGAGACCTCTATCACTTGAGAAGACTTCTCCCCGAATCCAAATTATTTTGGTGATGCTAGCCTTGTGTGCAATGGTCGACAAGACTTCTTTTGGTCGGTGAGATATTATGAAAACCCATGGCAATTAAAATTTCTAGCTGACTGTTATATTTCAAATAAACAAAACCAAATTTCTAGTCGACAAGACATCGAGCTGGGTCTTTCCAACTTTCTTCTTTGATAACTTTTATGCCAAATGTGACTGAGGTGTGCTTTCCAACTGAGTTCCTTGAGAAGTATCTTTAGGTGCATGATTTTTAATCCTACAACACAAATGCCTCCATTAGTCCTCAAAGCATACAAAATACACTATTTTTCATCATGCCTTCAATTTTAGCAAAAGAAACCCAACTCTGGCTGAGGCAGAACCAAAATCTAATAGAACAAAAGATAAACCCAGGAGGAAGACAAAATAACTACCAAGAACAAACTAGATAGCCAAAGGCGAAGAAAGCGAAAGAAAAAGGGGGATCCATTTTGTTCCAGAACAAAATGGGGTTGTTATGCAAGGCATAACACCCAATTTCCTTTCCTTTATTATGGAAATCTTCAGTTAGGCATGGTATCTTTTTTAGCAAATCATTAAAAAATTGCAAGCATCCTCTTGGAATAATGGGACCATTTATTAATTTTTGAGTTGGATTTTAGCTTTGTTGGGAAATTTTCTTCTTCTAATCAAGGTTTATTTTCAAAAGTTAATGGCAAGTGGGATTCTTATTAATGCTCTATTTCTTAGTTTAAAATAATTGGTCTTTTTATTCAAAAAATGTTCTTTTATTTAAAGACTAATGCTCAAAATCCATTTTAATTAAACACACTTGACCCTTATATAATTTTATTTCTTGTCTTAAAGGAAAACAAAGGAAAATGAGAAAGGAAAACAAAGGAAAATGAGGAAGGAAAAAAAAGGAAAATGAAGGAAAAGCGAGGAGCATTTTGTTGCACAAGGAACTTGCAAGAGATCTTTAAAGGAGCTTGGAGATAAATTGAGCATCAAACTTGAAACTCAAAAGTGTTTTTTTAATGCTTGGAGATTCTATCTTATTCCTTAATTTTTTGTTTTAGGCTAACTCATTTGGTTTTGGGCTTTAAAACGAACATTTCAAAAGCTTTCAATTTTCATTGCGAAGGGGTTAAAATGAACTTTAGGCAAATTGACTAGATTTTGTTTGAGGGTAACAAGTGAAAAAAACAACTTTCATATCTCATTTTGGTGCTTTAAAAAAAACCAAAATCATTTCTTTGTGGACTTAAAATGAACATGTGCAAGGTATGTGCAGGATCATCATGGAAAAAATAGGCCCTTAAGTGGCAAAAAATTTAGAAAAATTAGAGTTAAGGCAACTTCGCGTTAAAATTTGAATAAGTTATCTATATTATTTCAAAAATATGTAAGAATAGAATCTGTAGAAATTGAATGTAGTTTCTAAACTACTAGGTTTGTTTTAAAAAAATAAAAATCTATTTTGTGAAATTTTGAAATTTCAATGCATTGGTACTTAAATTTCAAGGAAAAATAAGTAGGTATCATTGACCACCCTAACCACAATAAAATGATAATATTCTTTTATAATATTTTAGATATAAGTAGAGGACTCATGCCTCGATGTGATGCATTTTTTTTGTAATTTTTTTCCAAGTAAATAATTAATTATGAATTTTTTATTACAACTTTTTTAAAAATATAAAAACTCATATGTCTAACCACCTTAACTTCAAAACTTAATGAAATTCAATTTTTATTTGTTTTAATCCTATAGTATGCAAAGCATAGAATATGATGCATGGTTTAGATTCAAAAAATGTGATATTGTTTGAAAGCTATAGATTTTTTCCAATCAGCCTATCAATCAATACTTTAGTCGTAATTTGAATAGAAAATGAATAATAATTACTTATTAAATTCAAAGTAAACAATAATTTATATCGGTGGAAAGTTGAGAATCTCCTTTAAAAATCCTTTTCGTTTCATCAATTTTGGGTAAAAAAAAATAGTCAGCCACACATACCCATCATATTGCCACTTTTTGGCCCATCATGATCCTACACATACCCTGCAACTTTGTTTTTGTGATTGCTTACTTACACTAATATCATCAAAAAGGACATATGTGCTTCTCTCACACTTCACAATGATCTTGAGAATCAAAAGGCCTTTTTTTTTTATCTTAGGTTGAGATAAAGTAATCACCTCCACACTTCAGTTTGGGTTTAAAATTTAACAAAATACTTTGTGAGTGTGAGTAAACCTATTGCATGTGTTCTCCCTTTGTTTATAAACAAAGGTGGATCAAACTATGAATATGTTTACTCACTTTTGTTTATCTTTGAGGGCCTTCCTTGGGGGAAAAGTACTCACCCAAGGGAATGACTCAACCTATAACACTCTAAATCCAAGAGTATTTCCAACTGGGATATAAATGTGGGTATTGGAATAAATGCCAATGTCACACAGTTGACTCTGACAAGAAGGGAAACAATGGTATCTCACCATGCTAGGTCAACTCCTACAAATGGAAAGTCTGAACTAAAACCCTTGTTTTAGAATTACCAAAATCCTTGATCTATTTGTTTGTGCAAGAAAGGTCATTCTGAAGCTTCCCCACACTTTTACGATCTTTAGTAGAAATGGAAAGCATGCCATGGGAGTTTCATGGGTGTTGATGCTTGGCTGCCCCGTATAAGTGAGTACCATGGAGGGGAGCTAGTGGGGTCAAGCATCTAACCATTCACTAAAGATAAGCGTAGATAGACTTGTCCAAGTAGGGACTCAACAAATATTGTCTTTCACATGGATAGGATTGTGCTTATTCTTGGTTACAAAACACTTTGATTGTTTGAAAACACTTGGAAACAAACACTTAACATCATCAATTAAAATTTCAAACCCTTTAGGAGGCAAATACAATTGGCTCAATTCATGTGTTATTGCTTTCCCTTAGTATTCTCATCCTTAGAGGTTTCTAAGCACTTGGATTTACATCTCGATTTTCCTACTAAAGTTAAACAATAGGTAACCCTTGCCTTGATTTCATCAAACTTCCACATAACATGCTTTGTGGGATTCGAAGAAATTGAGACATTGGACATCTAGTTTGGAAATCTAATCAAAGAAGTGTTTTTGGTAGAACAAAATCACTAAGAAAAGATAACAAAATTGACTCTCACATGTGTTAATTCCTCATGATTTCCAAGAAAGTCAAAATCCTGAAACAAAGGTTCTTGAGTCAAAGTTCAAAATTCAGGAGTCACACTCAAAAGGCCATCAAGAAATACATTAGGAAGTGCAATCAAAGGTTACATATCAAAATAATCAAAAAATTCACAAGTTTTTATAAACTCGTTCCTTTGAACAATCTAGAAATGTATGCTTAGTTTGAGCCACTTCTTAGTTATACAGGTCCTTAGAAGTATTTTATGTTCTTCAATACTGAGGTCTAGTAAACATGTGTCTTTTTAGGTACATCCTAGGATCAAAATCAAGCCTTCATCCATCTTTGAACATCAAAACCAAAATCATCTCATCATCAACTTTTCAAAAATCTTGGAAAAATCCTTCATGTTAAACTTTTGGAAAAGCATTTAAAATCAATCCAAAATCACCTCATTTGATTGAATATGTGTAGATGCATCCTTCTCCACATATTTTATCAAATTATAAAAACTTGTGAACAAATTAATCCCTTGATAACATCCAACATCTTGGGATCTAGGAATTCATTATCAAAATCATCTTGTTTGGACAGGAGTGTTTAGATGAATCCTTCTTCTCACACCTAGACAATTTATTATCTTGTGAATGATTTAACTCTAGGACAACATCCAACCTCTTAGAGTTTATAAGTCCACCAAAGTCCGAATCTGAAACAAATCAATCCTAAATCAAGTCCTAAAGTTTAACATACCCTTCAAGATTTTCTCAAGAGTTCCAATCATCCGTCAAACACCCTTCTTACATCCATATCATTATCACCCTTTGCTACTTAAATCATCCTAAAATTTCTCTTTTGTACCTAAAGTTAGATCAATCCAAAGAATTAGAGAATTCACCTTCCGCATTCTTGAAGATTGATCCCTATTTTATTGTGCAAACTAGATCACAACACAAGAGGAACATGGAAGACAACAAGGAAACATCTACTTCGAGTGACTTAAGTTAAACCAATCCTAAAATGAATCTCATTGGGTCTAAAATCTCATGGTTAACCTTCCTACATTTTCACAAGACCATCAAGAGGAAGGTGTCCAAATGGAGGATCCCACCAATAATCCCTTTGGAATGTCACATGAAGAAATCACTAAAATAATTCAAAATCCAAAAAATCATAAGATTATCAACATCATGATGAGAATCAATCCCTCACTTTACATGCTCAAATTAGCAAAGCAAGGAGCTCAACTCCCCTCCGATTTCAATGTGAGCACTATTGTAGAACCATCTTTTGGAGTCATGCCTCCAATCTCATCTACCCCCTCATTTCAAAGAATCACTCAAAACATCCCGCAAATCACCTACTCCATCAGTACAATGCAGCCCATTGTTAACAAAGGAAGTGCATTTCTCAATGAATTGCAAACGCATCCTGTCATGAACAATCGGGATTTGGACGCAAACACCATCTTGGGACAAACAATACCATTACATAATTTTCATGATCCAAATGATCCATCATCATCATTCCTTGCAACACCCTAAGACTCTCTCCCCATAACTTCGCAAAGAAGGTGACATGTTTGGACCAGGGGGCATTTTTGACTCCGCACCATTTCCTCAAGAGATTACATCTCTCATGTTTCCACCACTTCCACCATTACCATCATCATCCACACCACTACTTGGCTTAGGGATTCCCCCTTTACCAAATATCAATCAAACCAGCATCCCAAACATCAATGAGAGCATCATGCCAAACTCTCAAAACTTGTCATTGATATCGCAACAATAGATGACAACTACAAAAGTCACCACATCATCAACCACCCCCCTAACATCTCAAAGAATGGTCTCTCAAGAACCAACCACATCGATCGCACCATCTACCAATAAAATCCTAATCACCAACATGAAAATGCCTCTCACCACCACAATGAGCACCATTCTAAATCCACCACCACCTCCACCACCACCGAGCTCCAATATATCAAGCCAATACAGTATGCTATTGCAAGCTAATCAGCAAGCTACTTATCAAAAGGCATTCCTACAAGTACAAAAACAACAAGCTACACAATTAGTTGCTCAACAAGCTGCTTAAGCGACGCAAGATGCCCAAGCTCCTAAAATCACACAACAAGCGCAACAAGTTGCACAAGCCCAAGCCTTATTACAACAACAACAACAACAAAAATTTCTCAAGAAGCTCAAGTTGCACAAGCTCAAGCACAAGCACAAGCTCAAGCTATGCAAGCTCAAGCACAAGCTCAGGCCCAAGCTCAAGTGCACACTCAAGCCAAAGCTCAATATCAAGCACAAGTACAAGCACAAGAAAAATATCTTGCACAACAACACACATTGCAACAACAAGCCTATCAGCAAGTGCTAAAGCAATATCAAGAAAAGTAGGAAGCAACCCAATTAGCAGCTCAACTACAAGTGCAAGAGCAAGCTCAACAATAAGCACTAATAGCATAGAAGCAATAGGAACAACAACAAGCATTGTTGCAAGCATACTTGGCTCAATAGAATATCCAAACATCATCCATGAACATACCAACCAATCCGCCCATCACACCAACAATCAAACCACCTTGAAACACTTTCATTCCACCCCCTGATCTACAAAACAAGGTGACAACACAAATTAGGTTGCTCTCACAACAAGTGCTTGACCTTCAATTAGGGCGAACCACAAAAACACCTAGCAACTTATGCCCTTATCTATTTGATGGAACCCTTGTAATGAAACCATTCTTGAAGGGATATTAGATCCCTAAATTTGACAAGTATCATGGGACGGGAAACCCTAAAAATCACATCAGGGAATTCCAGGTTCATTGCATGGAAGTCATGTATGACGATACCTATCAAGTGCGGCTATTTCCTAGGAGTTTGGCTAGCCATGCCATGGAATGGTTCCCTCGTTTACCTACAAGCATCAAGACATTCCAAAAAATCATAGATGCATTCATCAAAAACTATGCATGCAATATTGCCATGGATGTCAGTCTTGAAGAACTATCAACTTTGAAACAAGGTAAGAATGAATCATTTTATTCATTCCTACAATGATGGTGATCCAAGGCCAATCAGAGTAAATGGATCATGCCTAAGCAACAACAAGTGTGCACTATCATAGCCAACCTTGAAAACCTCTTGGCATTCCATCTCAAGGTCCAAGGGATCACCACATACGACTAGTTGATTTCCAAGGTGTTCAACATCGAACAAGGCCTTATGACACAACTTGGAGGATCAACTTCATATCTTGAACAACAGAACAATTTCCCACCCACCAATTACAATGACAAACCTTGCACATGGGAAAGAAATAAAAATATTACGAACGATGGTGTCGTTGATGCCAAAGTTGTTATTAGTGCCCCTTGGCAAAACAAGCCCGCACCACAACAACAAAACCAAAACCATCATCAAAAAAACCATCAAACAAACACAACACATCAAACAAACAATCAAGTGATCACAAACGTCAATGGTCAAAGGGGACTGCCCTAATGAAACAAGAATTCCATCAAGCGAAAGTACACCACTCTTGGAGAACCACTCGAGGTCATCATGAAGAAACTGATAAATGAAAACCTCATCAAGATTCCCACCTACGAGAACTACCAAGAACCAGAAATTAAACCTCCTTGGTATAATGAAAATCAACTCTACGAATTCCATAAAATCAAAGGGCACACCACTAACAATTGCATGAGGTTAAAGAACATAGTCTGAGACCACATTGATCAAAGAATCATAAATGTGGAACAGCCAACAAGAACCTAGAACCTAAAAATATACACGAATTTGATGCCTAACCATAACAATAAAGGGAATAATAACACCGGTAAGGGAAAAGGCACCTTCAAAAATGAAAATCATGTGTATGAAATTGTCATCACCTCCCTAGATGAATACTGCATAGTAATCGCAATCAAAGGAGCCCATGTCGATTGTGGAGTTACCACAAGAGGCAACAAAGTTACCATCGTAGGATCATCCCAACCAAATAGATTCCCTGCACCCAAATTTTTTCCTAATGGTTACAATGTCCTTGATTAACTCAAAAAAATGTGAAGACGAATCTCCATCATGGAGTTATTAAAAATCTCATCTAACTAGAAGAAAATCCTTGAGGAACCATTGACTTCACCCATCGTCCCCGCAAATATTGATGCAAAACAATTCCAAACTATGGTCAGAAATACCATTACCCCAAATCTCCTTATGTTCTCCAATCAAGACTTTCCTACTCAACCATCTCATAACCATGCACTCCATTTAGAGGTCCTAGTGTGGAAAATTAAAGTCAAGTGATTCTTGGTGGATGGAGGTGCATACTTGAATATTTGTTCCCTCAAGCTCATTAAGTAGTTAAAAATCTCAGAGGATTCCATCAAGAAATGAAAAGGTACTACAACCAGAGCATATGATGATCAGGAAAGAGTTTCCCAATGTGCAATGAAAATCCCTATTCAAGTAGGGCCAGCTATCATGGAAACCACCTATCAAGTCCTGGACCTCAACTTGCCTTATAACATTCTCCTAGGATGTCCATGGATCCATGCAATGCAAGCGGTAGCATCAACTTTCCGTCAATGTGTCAAATTCACATATGAAGGACAAGAGGTCACCATCCATGGAGATCTTGACCCATTCTCCTATTTCAATAACCTTAAGTAAAAATACTACAAAATATCTCAAGTACCTAAAAAATGATGAAGGCCCATCAACACCGTACATTGATCCAGCCACTCTCGCTTCCACTTTTGTGACAAAGACACCCACCACTCTTGCCATCCCCACCATCTCTGATATCAAAGTCATCATCAAAGATAATGGTTTCAGAAACTACATGATTCCCAAAAATTCTTTTGTGGTAGGAGAGTTACCACAATGTCCCAGATCATGAGGACGTCTGCAAGCAAATGAAGCCTCCACATCTCAAACATCCCCTAAAGACTATCCCAACTTCAAAGGTTGGGGAGATATCAGTCAAAAATTCATAGAGGAGGACCCATCTAATCTCCTATATCAAGATGATAGACCAACAACCAATCTACCAATGGATGATAGAAGCAAAGGTTTGCAAATGATGCTTGCAATGGGTTATGATAGAAGCCAAAGACTTGGGATAAATGGCAACGAGCTTATAATACCTATCATTCTAAAGACATGAATGAGAAATATTAGCCTCAAATGTACCCATCTGAGTATAACCATACATGGCCAAAGTTTTCTAGTTAGAAAGGTCAATAATCCTCCTCAACTATCTGCAGTTGAACTTCGCTTACCCGTATCTACCAGTTGTGTCTTAGACAGCATCACATTTCACATAACTGATGTCTGTAGTACTAATGATGATCAAGATCCCATAACCAACCTACCTAGGCTCTTTGAGGATACCACGCTTCTCATGGTTAGAACCTTATCCTTTGAGTCAGACCATCAAAATCATGAAATCTACCTAGTTTACCCCTAACTCATCAATTATGACCAACGAGGACCACTAGTTCTTGACACATTTGAAAATGATGAGGTGCTCTCATAATTCATGGGACTATAGGATAAAATTCCATGTGGGGATCAAAAAGTAGGATTGATCATTGAGCTAGACACACAAGCCTATTATGGGGAAATGATTGAATCCCTCAATCGCAAAAGTGAGAAACTAAGAATAATATCTAAGTCCTTGAGTGAAAACCACACTGTGGCACTCTTTGACCTCAAAAAAGTAAAAAGAAAGGACACATACAATGGTGAAAATATTTTTGAGGAACCTGGGGATGGGGGATTCACTCTTCCTTTCAGAGGTCATCATTAGGAAAAATCAACACTCCTAGTAGAAAAATGAAATCTTGTTAATCTAGGAATAGAGGAAACCCTACACATCACATTCTATGTAGAGTCATTACTATAAGAAGAACAAGAACTCCTAGTAGCTTTCTCGAGAGAAAGACAAGTTAACTTTGCATGGAGCTACCCAAACCTCCCAGGGCTCCATCTAGAAATTGTAGTTCATCACCTAGCAGTATACTCTAAAGCAAAGCCCGTTAGACAAAAGCTTAGGAAAATGCACCCTCAGATCACCCTGCTAGTCAAAATGGAACTAAATAAGCTATTAGACGCATGATTCATTTGACCAATAGACTATCTAGAATGGGTTTCAAACTTGGTTCCCATCTCAAAACTTGATGGGGGCATCAGAATTTGCACAGACTTCAGGGAATTAAACAAGGCATGTACAAAAGATGATTTCTCATTTCCCAACATTGACATGATCATAGACCTGATGGCGGAACACGAAATTCTTTCCTTCATGGATGGTTTCTCGAGATAAAATGTAACACCCCTCCATTTTGTTATTTTGATCGAACAGTGTTCGTTATGTATATTTTGCCTTGTTAGCACGTTGGTTATAAACTTGGTTACTTTTGATCACTAATTATAAGCGATGTAAACATTATGTTTTGAGGTGATGGTACTTTTATCAGATGATATTATTTCATGTTGTGGATTAAATTATCATGTATGTGAATTATTGATGCTTTATGTTTTGATTTTGCAATTAATGATTAGAGATGTCAGTTAGCGATATTGTATTGGTGAAGGGGACGGGATCACATCACTCGCACGCGAGTGCCCTATGATTCTGCAACTTCCTCTTCACGATGTGTTTTGATGTTTATATATATATATGAGAATGTATGTTCGACACTCGGGTTGTGTGCAGGATGCAGGTACTGGACATTGACTCCACCTAATTTCATAGGTCTGAGCATGTCCCTTGTTCAACGGAAATGATTGGGAGATAGTAGCTTGGGTTTCTGTGTCATGACATCACCCTAGCCATAGTGGGTCGTCGGGTTGTCAGTTGGGTTAAGCTATTGGTCTTGTCATCTTGTCTCCCTTTGCATGCATGATTTAAATTTCCTTGTGAAACGGCGTTGCTTTATTTAATTTTATTGCCAAAAATGCATAATAGAGTGCTCATTGATTTATTAGTTGATTTAATGCAATTGATGAATAATCTAACCGTGAATTAGATTTATTGTGGATTAAGTAAATTAGTCCAAAGGTGTTAGCATTATTAAATGATGAGACAAAAGAAAATATATATATATATATTTCGAAGTTGTATTGCATTCCTAATGTAAGAAAATAAAATTTAAAAATGATTTATTTTAAATGTAATAGTTGGATTTAATTTTGTGAAATAAAATAAATTTAGCTAGCATGGTGGGGTAAATGAAATTTGAATTTAATTGAGCTTATGCATTTAAAAAGGGAAAATAAGATTGTTTTATTGTTTTTCAAAAAAAGAAATATCCAAAATATCTAAGTTTGCAATAACTTTTGGTGGGTGGCTAAATTAGGGGTTTGACCTTTTTTTTGGAGGCCATAAGGAAAATGCCTTCTTTTTTTGAATTATCTTTTTTAAAATTTGAAAATTGGAGAGAGAGGAGGAGGAAAACTTGAAGAATGCTTGGAGAAAAATTGTGAAGAGGAATTTGGAAAAAGCTTGGTGGTGGAGAAAATTTGGAAGAGCACAATCTCCATTGAAGAACTCTTCAAAAACTTGGAGAAAACAAAAGGTGCCATGATTTCTTTCTCTTCCTCATGCAATTTTTGTTGGTTTAAAACAATTTTTGTTTGAAATGGCTCAAAACAGTTTCAAAAGAAAATAAACTTTGCATTTCAAAAACCCATCATAGAAACATAATTCAAACTTGAAAATGGGAGTTTTGAAAATTTGTTTTGTTTTGAAAACAATTTGAACCAGAATTATCTTCAAGCTGTCAATGGGAAATCTGGAAACAATTTTGAAAGTTTCAATTGGGTTTATAAAAAAAATTGTGGGTTGGGGAAAATCTCTTTTCAACTTAGATGAAATTTCGAATTTTTTTGTGTCAAATTTTGAGGTTTCCATGGGGTTTCAGTTTGTTCTCAGAAATTTTGTGTTGCCCAATCTGGGTATTTTAAAAAAAATACTTTTACAGTCCTCCTTTCATGACTGTGTGTATTTTTATTGGCATATATATGCACATATATATATTATTGTAAATATATATATGTACATATTTAGCATTCAAATGCTATAAATTTGTTTTAAATTTATTTTTACCAAAGTTTTCTGGTAAAAATGTTTTACAATCAAAATCAAGTTTTTTTTTTTTCGTGTTTTTAAAAAAAAAAAAACAAATTCTTTGAGTCGACATTTTTTTTTAATGGTGAATTATTTTTTGTTTTGGGGAATTGCTATGAAGCCCCTCGCGGCAGCCAGGTAGCTACAACCGCCTTGCATACAGTGTGGAGGCCTTGACGATGAAAATAGCAGCGTACCTTCTGGCGGAGTGCATGCAGCCTTGAGGAGACCACTGCGTCTCCCTGCGCCCAGAGCACGTGCCTTTCTAAGCCTTGGTAGGTGCTAAATATGTTGTTTATTTTTTATTTATTTTTGTTTTGTTTTGTTATATTATTTATATTTTATAATATATATATATATTATAATGCATGTTATATTATATATATATATTTTATAATATATGATGAGTGTATTATATAAATATTATAATATATGTTAATATATAGATTATAATATTTTCATAATAGGTTAGGGTTTTATTTTTTAAAAGTTTAGAATATAGTTTTTATATATATATATATTAATATATTAATATATTAATATATGTTTATAGTTGTTTTTATTTTTCTTAAATGGAGAAATGTAGTGCTTAGATATGAAATGATGAGTAAAAATGATTAAGCCGAAACTGGATATAAGAAATTGTGGCTTAATGAGAAGAAGTTGAATTTAATTTGTCATATGTATTGTTGTCCTCGAAGAATCAAACAAATTTTTCAAACCTTTACGTATTATGTAAGAACATAGTTGTTTTAAGTTGTTTAAATGCATTGATGTAATGGATGTTTGGATTTACAAAATCTGAAGGTAGGTTACCATATATTGTTTTGCGTACTTCTTTCATCGTGGGGTGCTTATTCTTGTCGGATTTTGAGTCAAACCTCGTGAGTCTTCTAGTTTGAACTGTCCTTTATGTGTCTTGAGGTCAGTAGTATGTCGATCAACCTCGTTGCCATGGGTAGTGCGTACGGGAGTTCTGCTTGTTATCTGATTACCTTGGGCGGGATAGGTTGGCTTTAAGTTGTGTTCAGGGATTCATTATCCCTAAGTTTCACTTGAGTACCTTTTGTGGTGGCACAATTCCATGTGTTGTCTTAGAGAAGTGGCTTGCATTGGGGGCCGGCACACAAAGTGGTGCCAGGAGATCTCAATGTAAGTTGGTTAATTCAGTGATAACTTAAACCAATTAATTAGCATAGGAGGTACCAACATTTAAAAAGATTAATTTTGCCTCGCTCATGGACGCAAGCGCTTGCATAGGCTTGGGATGAGACGGGAAGGCCTGGAATGGCAAGATCGTTATCTTGTCCCTTCGAAAGATAACTGATTCCGCATTGGTTTGCATGTGGGGCCGGGAGTCGTTAGAGGTTACCAGGATATCCCGAGATGGGGGCCAGGACCTAGGAAGACTTGCCAGGATATCCCATGCGGCATTGTGATGACACTTCTCTTAAGACAGCATTATGTTCGTAATCATGGTGTGTTCATGTATTTAGAATCTGGAAGCATCGTTACCGTTATGTCATGTGTTCTCATGTTCCTATCATTTTCTAGTTGAGTCATGTTGCCCATGTTTATAGGTTGTTGGTCTTGAGCTTAAACCCTTGTTACTATCTCCTAGCACGGGGGGTGAGCCTTCGGGTATCACATGGTTGGGTGGAATGTGCACCATACTCCGTTGTGTTGGCATTTCTTTTGTGGATGAGACTTCCGTGTTGGAGAGCTCGTGGGATTCCAGATGCTACCTTGGTTTCATTTATGCTAGTGCTTTTGTATTTCATTTACCCTCATTTCATCGAGGTGGAAATTGTAATAATCAAGTATGTCATTGATTTGCCTCATTCTGGGAATGAGAGATGTAAATGTAATTATATCACTTTTGTCTTGGAACTGAGAGGGATCTCATGGTCTAAATGGAAATCTCATGTATGGAATGTATGTGCTTACATTAGATTAAGTGAATATTGTCATATTTCATTTCATGTATGTTGTTTTAAACTTTGGATTATTTAATCTTTGTCTCGCAACCTTAGGGGATTGTTGGCATTGTGTTGTTATCATACTTGTAATTGTTATAAAAAAAAATTGTAGTGAAATTGGTTGTAGTTGCAACTTCCCCTAGGGTTGCGCGGCGGGGGCATTACACATGGTATCAGAGCCAGGTTTAAACACTGGGTACTCTGGGATTATGATGAGCCCATTAAGCTTTTAGGTGTGCAAATTTTATTTGTGTATTGTGCTTAATACCTTTTTGTGTCTGTTTAGGATAATGCCTCCCAGACGTGGAAGAGGAGGGGGTCGTAGACGTGGCCGTTTAGGTGGTCGCATTGAGGAACAGCAAGACCCACCTCCACATGTTCCACTTGTTTCTGACCATGAGGAGCAACAGGCTTCTCAGAATATTCAGGGGGACAGAAATCAGAATCCGGATCCACCCAGGATCGAAGACGCTCAGTTGTGTCAGTTGTTAGAGGAGACCCTTGCACGCCTTGGGCCTAGGCAGGTGGTAGAGCTAGTGGTGGTTAGAGAGAGAGAGGTACCAGTTCACTCTGATTCAGAGGTAGCAGCCCATATGAGGGATTTTCTTAGAGCACGACCACCTACTTTTGATGGATCAGGCAGTGGGTTGGAGGCAGAGACATGGCTCATCGACTTGACTAGGTGCTTTGCTATGCACCCATATGGGAGCAACACTCAAGCTACGTGCGCTATCATGCACCTGAGGGGATTTGCCTCCACTTGGTGGAGATTAGAGGAGAAAAAGCTCCATCTGGACATTGGTACAGTTTCTTGGGAGTTGTTCCTAGAGCGGTTTCGGGCTAGATTCCTTTCTGAGCATTGGAGGCAACGGCGAGGGGACGAGTTCCACACCCTTCGACAGATGGCTATGTCAGTAGAGATGTATGAGCATCATTTTTATGAGCTCAAATAGTATGCAGGAATAGGTGATGATGAGGGCATGTTGGTACAGCATTTTCTCAGGGGCTTAAACGCTCGTATCAGTGGTGGAGTGCGGGTTTTCGAACCCAAGACCATGGAGGTGGCGGTCGATAAGGCCAGGCTCATTGAGGAGAACCTGGCGATGGCCTTAGGTGGTCATGTAGGAGTGCAGGTGGGCAGTGGTTCAGCAGCTGGGACTAGTGCTCGAGGGGGTCAGCCTCAGGGAGGTGCACCTTCTAGAGCTCAGCAGGGTCCGTCTCAGGGTGGTTAGCAACAGTAGCAGGGTTCCCATGCGAAACGGAAGGGTTTCCAGCAGAGGCAGGGGGACAGGAGTTGGAGGCGCATGAGACACTTCAACTCTGAGTAGCCAGCGTAGAGTTCTCATTCTTCTTTTATGGGTAGTGCGCAGCAGTCTAGCGCACCACCTGCAGGCAGGGGCTTTGGTAGAGGCACTGGATGTTTTGCGTGTGGCCAACAGGGTCACATAGCGAGGATGTGTCCCAATAAGGGCGCATCGGGGTATTCTCAGGGACCAGCAGCGTCAGAGCTGACTGTAGGTGATGCAAGCTGTGGGCATCGAGTATTCGCAACAGTTGACAACCACCAGGCAGAGCACCAGGGTACAGTTGTTGAGGCCTATGGTATGTTGGGGGTAACCCAGTTTCTATTTTATTTGATTCTGGAGCATCTGATTCCTTTGTTTCTTCATCAGTCGTGGCGCGATGTAGACTGGATGCGGTAAAGCAAGTCGATAGGTGGCAGGTGGAGTTAGCTTCGGGTGCAAAAGTTGCATCCCTTTCCCTTGTGTCGGAGTGTAGGTTAGAGGTTGGACCTCTCCAGACTACCTTGGACCTTCGTGTTATTCCATTGGGTTCTTATGACGTTGTCATAGGAATGGATTGGCTAGAGGCTCATAGTGCAGTCATTGATTGTCGACGTAAGTCGATTAGATGCATTGGGACATCTGGTAGAGAGATAGAGGTAGTGGGGGTTCAGAGGCCGATCTCCTTGAGGATCATCTCAGCTATGCAGTTGAGAAGGTGTTTGCGGCAGGGTTGCCAATTGTTCGCTGTTACCGTGGATGATTTGGGTCTAGGAGGTGGAGAAGAGAAGGTTTCTCTTGATAGTCACCCCATCCTTCAGGAGTTTTTCGATGTCTTTCCAGACAAGATTCCAGGGATGCCTCCTCAGAGGGACATTGACTTCAAGATAGACTTGGTACCTGGATCAGAGCCCATTTCATGAGCTCCCTATCGTATGACTACCCAGGAGCTGAAAGAGCTTCGGTTGCAGCTTGAGGAATTGCTAGAGAAGGGTTTTATTCGCCCTAGTGTTTCTCCATGGGGAGCACCTATCATCTTCGTAAAGAAGGACGGTTCACTTCGGTTATGCATTGATTACCGACAGTTGAACAAAGTGACCATCAGAAATCGGTATCCTCTTCCTAGGATTGACGATCTATTCGATCAGATCAAGGGTGCTACCATCTTTTCGAAGATTGATCTCAAGTCAGGGTATCATCAGCTTCGAATCTTCGAGTCAGATATTCATAAGACCGCGTTCCGAATGCGGTATGGTCACTATGAGTTCACGGTTGTGCCATTTGGTTTGACGAATGCACCCTCAGTGTTCATGAGTCTTATGAATGGGGTATTTCGTACATACCTTGATAGGTTTGTTCTTGTGTTCCTAGATGATATTTTGGTATATTCTAGAACAATGGAGGAACATGAGGAGCACTTGCGACAGGTATTGCAGTGTTTGCGAGATAATCAGTTGTATGCTAACTTGTCGAAGTGTGAATTCTTTAGGACTGAGGTCCAATACCTTGGTCATGTGATCTCTGGAGAGGGTATTTCAGTGGATCCTGCAAAGATCCAAGCGATCTTAGATTGGCCTGCGCCCACGAATGTGGCCGAGATACGTAGCTTCATGGGGCTAGCGGGTTATTACAGGCGATTTGTGCAGGACTTTTCGAGGGTAGGGCATCCTATCACCTCCCTTCAGAGGAAAGGAAAGAGGTTTGAGTGGTCTGAGAAGTGTGAGACCGCCTTTCAGTGTCTTAAGGGGAAGTTGACCAGTGCACCTATACTTGCGATACCGGATCCTATTGGGGACTTTGTTGTTTGTACGGATGCGTCCTTGGAGGGATTAGTGCAGTATTGATGTAGGAGGGTCGCGTCATTGCATATGAGTCACGAAAGCTCAAGTATCATGAGCTAAACTATCCTACCCACGATCTTGAGTTGGCAGCAGTGGTTCATGCATTGACGAGATGGAGGCACTTTCTTCTTGGGCATAGGTTTGAGCTGCATAGTGATCATAGGAGCCTTCAGTATATCTTCACACAGCCTAACCTTAATGCTAGGCAAAGGCGATGGATGGAATTTCTCTGTGAATATGACTTCGAGGTGAAGTATATCCAAGGGAAGGAGAATGTGGTTGCAGATTCCCTTAGTAGGCGAAGGCATGAGATATCTGAGTTGACTCTTATTGTTGATTTGCGGAGTCAGATTCTTTCTACCCTCCCAGCCGACAGTTGGTATCAGGATGTTAGATCGGTAATAGAGGTAGGAAGACCTCTTGAGGGTAGATATTCAGGATACTCTCTAGATGCTGATGAGATATTGAGACACACGGGACGCATATACATTCCCCCATCATGTGAGCTTCACGCTTTGGTCATGACTGAAGCACATCGTGCACCTTATTCAGCCCATCCAGGGGTGAAGAAGATGTATGCTGATTTGCGTCAGTTATATTTTTGGCCAGGGATGAAGCGAGATATTGCATATTTTGTGTCAAGATGTCTTGAGTGTCAGCGGGTGAAGGCCGAACACCAGCATCCAGCAGGGCTTCTGCAGTCACATTTAGTGCCAGAATGGAAATGGGATATAATCTCATTGGATTTCATTGTTGGTTTACCCAACTCTTCGAGACGACATGATGCAATTATGGTGATAGTGGATAGGTTGACGAAGGTAGCACACTTCTCACCTATGCGTTCTTCCTATACCGCATCATCCGTAGCTAGAGTGTTCATGGAGGATATAGTGAGGTTGCATGGTATTCCACGTCGGATTATCTCTGACAGGGATCCAGTGTTCACCTCAGCTCTATGGATGTCATTACAGCATGCGATGGGAACACAGTTGAACTTCAATTCAGCTTACCACCTAGAGACAGATGGACAGACTGAGAGGGTCAATCAGATCCTCAAAGACATGTTGCGTATGTATGTGATGGACCAACAGACACGATGGGAGGACTATCTCTATTTGGTAGAGTTTTCCTATAATAATGGCTTTCAGAGTTCTATCGGTATGGCTCCATTCCAGGCATTGTATGGGCGACCATGTCGCACTCCCTTGAGTTGGGATCAGCTAGAGGACAGAGTAACTTTGGGCCCTGAGATGTTGCATGATATGGAGCAGCAGGTGGGTAGGATTAGGGAGCACTTGGTGGCAGCTCAGGATAGGCAGAAGAAGTATGCAGATGCGCATAGAGTGGATCGTCAGTTCTCCGTAGGCGATAGAGTCTTCTTGCGTGTGCGTCCACGAAAGAGTCCAATCCGTTATGGAAAGGGCTCTAAGTTGGTGCCTCGCTTTGTTGGACCCTTCGAGATTCTCGAGAAGATTGGTCCTGTTTCTTACCGTCTTGCTTTACCGCCCAGTCTCTCGCGTGTGCACGACGTGTTTCATGTATCAGTTCTTCGGCCGTACCATCCAGACATTTCTCATGTCCTTGATTGGAATGCTTTGTAGGTAGAGGACGGGCAGCTGGCTTTGGAGCCCGTGGCCGTGGTCGAGCGCAGAACGCTCGCTCTTTGAGGGCGAGATATTGATCAGGTTAGGATCCAGTGGAATCCTAGGGATGACTCATCATCCACTTGGGAGGATGCAGCTAGGATGAGGGAACTTTATCCCTATTTGTTCGCAGGCTTCCAGGAGTAAGCCTGACCCTAGGGGGGGAGGATGTAACACCCCTTCATTTTGTTATTTTGATCGAATAGTGTTCGTTATGTATATTTTGCCTTGTTAGCACGTTGGTTATAAACTTGGTTACTTTTGATCACTAATTATTAAGCGATGTAAACATTATGTTTTGATGTGATGGTACTTTTATCAGATGATGTTATTATTTCATGTTATGAATTAAATTATCATGTATGTGAATTATTGATGATTTATGTTTTGATTTTGCAAGTAATGATTAGAGATGTCAGTTAGTGATATTGTATTGGTGAAGGGGATGGGATCACATCACTCGCACGCGAGTGCCCTGTGATTCCGCGACTTCCTCTTCACGGTGTGTTTTGATGTTTATATATATATATATATATGAATGCATGTTCGACACTCGGGTTGTGTGCAGGATGCAGGTATCAGACATTGAATCCACCTAATTTCACAGGTCTGAGCATATCCCTTGTTCAACAGAAATGATTGGGAGATAGTAGCTTGGGTTTCTGTGTCATGACATCACCTTAGCCTAGTGGGTCGTCGGGTTGTCAGTTGGGTTAAGCTGTTGGTCTTGTCATCTTGCCTCCCTTTGCATGCATGATTTAAATTTCATTGTGAAACGGCGTTGCTTTATTTAATTTTATTGCCAAAAATGCATTATAGAGTGCTCATTGATTTATTAGTTGATTTAATGCAATTGATGAATAATCTAACCGTGAATTAGATTTATTGTGGATTAAGAAAATTAAGTCCAAAGGTGTTAGCATTATTAAATGATGAGACAAAAGAAAATATTTATATTTCGAAGTTGTATTGCATTCCTAATGTAAGAAAATAAAATTTAAAAAAATGATTTATTTTAAATGTAATAGTTGGATTTAATTTTGTGAAATAAAATAAATTTAGCTAGCATGGTGGGGTAAATGAAATTTGAATTTAAATGAGCATATGCATTTGAAAAGGGAAAATAAGATGGTTTTATTGTTTTAAAAAAAATAAAATATCCAAAAATATCCAAGTTTGCAATAACTTTTGGTGGGTGGCTAAATTAGGGGTTTGACCTTATTTTTGGAGGCCATAAGGTAAATGCATGGGGTTTTTTGAATTATCTTTTTTTTAAAATTTGGAAATTTGAGAGAGAGGAAGAGGAAAACTTGAAGAATTTTTGGAAAAGAATTGTTGAGGAGGATTTGGAAAAGCTTGGTGGTGGAAAAGATTTGGAAGAGCACAATCTCCATTAAAGGATTCTTCAAAAACTAGGAGAAAACAAAAGGTTTCTGTTTTTTCCCTTCTCTATGCAATTTTTATTTCAAAAATCTGGTTTGTAAATGGCTAAAATGTGGATTTGGATAATTCCAACTTTAAGATTTTAAACCCATCATAGATTCATCATTCAAACTTGAAAGTGTAGAGTTTTGCATTTGTTTTTAGAAAACAAGTTGAAACAGAAATTTTTCTTCAAACCAACATGAAATTTTTTTTTGAAACAAATTGAATATTTCAAATGGGTTTTGTTGAAAACTTGTTGTGTTGTGAAATTTCTATTCCATTTGGATAAAATTTTGGGATTTTGGGTTAAATTGTGATGTTTTTAATGTGAATTCAATTTGTTCTCAATTCCAATCTGGGTATTTTAAAAAAATACTATTACAGTCCTTCCTTCAGGACTGTGTGTTTATATAATGGCACATATATGCACATATATGTATATCATTACAAATATATATACATATATGTGCATATATGGTATTTAAAATGCTGAAAATTTGTTTTAAATTTATTTACCAAAGTTGACTGGTAAAAAAACAAATTATAGTTTTCTGTGTTTTTAAAAAAAAAGAACCCTGTGTCGCGTTTTTTTTTTAGGGCGGCGCGTTTGGGGATGAAACCCCTGCGCGGCCCGCGCGGCAACCCTGGCTGCCGCACATGGAGGGAGGCGCCGCCAGTAAAGGCAGCACCGCTGCCTCCTGGCAGCGTCCCCCGCCAAGGCAGCCGGGCGGCAGGGAAGCCGCAGGGAGACCCTGCGTCTCCCCTGCCTCGGCCGCGCCTTGCCAGCGCGGGCGGGGCTTTTAACAGAACTTTGTTTTATGTTTTTTTTTATGTTTTTATTTTATTTGTTTTTAGTGTTTTGTATATTATAAGGTATATTATATTATATATATTTTATAATATATATTATAATATATATATATTATATTATATATATTTTATAATATATATTATAATATATATATATTATATTATATATATATATTATAATATATGTTATTGTATATATATATTATAATATTTTCATTATAGTTTAAAGGTTTTGGTTTTTATGAATTTGGGATTTAATTCATATATATATATATACTTAATATATATATATATATATGTGTATAATGTTTTTTTTTATATATTAAAGGGTGAGGTAATTTTCTTAGTTGAAATTAATAATTAATCATATATATATTTTAAGGGATATATATATATATAAATGATAAGTGTGTGTAATTTTTTTGGAAAGATGATTTATTTCCTTAAGTGGAAAAGTAGTTAAATTTGATATGAGATATTCGTAAAAAGGGGCAGACAAAAACTATTTATATAGGAAATGGTGGCCTAACGTAGAATGATTGATTTAATTTATCATATGTATTGTGTCAACTAGAATCATACAAATTTTCAAACCTTTACGTGATATGCAAGAACATAGTTGTTTTAAATTGTTTAAATGCACTGATGTGATGAATGATTGGATTTACGAAATCCGAAGGTAGGTTAACTTATGTTGTTTGCATACTTCTTTCATCATGGGGTGCTTATTCTTGTTGGATTTTGAGTCAAACCTCGTAAGTCTTCTAGATTGAATCGTCCTTTATGTGTCTTGAGGTCAGTAGTATGTCAATCAACCTCGTTTGCCATGGGTAGTGCGTACTTGAGTTCAGCGTGTTATCTGATTACCTTGGGCGGGATAGGTTGACTTTAGGTCATGTTTAGGGATTCATTATCCCTAGGTTGCACTTGAGTACCCTTTTGTGGTGGCATAGTTCCGCGTGTTGTCTTAGAGAAGTGGCTTGCATTGAGGGCCGGCACACAAAGTGGTGCCAGGAGATCTCAATGTAAGTTGGTTAATTCAGTGATAACTTAAACCAATTAATTAGCATAGGTGGTACCAACATTTAAAAAGACTAATTTTGCCTCGCTCATGGACGCAAGCGCTTGCATAGGCTTGGGATGAGACGGGAAGGCCTGGAATGGAAAGATCGTTATCTTGTCCCTTCGAAAGATAACTGATTTCGCATTGATTTGCATGTGGGGCCGGGAGTCGTTAGAGGTTACCAAGATATCCCGAGATGGGGGCCGGGACCTAGGAAGACTTGCCAGGATATCCCATGCGGCATTGTGATGAAACTTCTCTTAAGACAGCATTATGTTTGTAATTGTGGTGTGTTCATGTATTTAGAATCTGGAAGCATTGTTACCGTTATGTCATGTGTTCTCATGTTCCTATCATTTTCTAGTTGAGTCATGTTGCCCATGTTTATAGGTTGTTGGTCTTGAGCTTAAACCCTTGTTACTATCTCCTAGCATGGGGGGTGAGCCTTCGGGTATCACATGGTTGGGTGGAACATGCACCATACTCCATTGTGTTGGTATTTCTTTTGTGGACGAGACTTTCGTGTTGGAGAGATCGTGGGATTCTAGATGCTACCTTGGTTTAATTTATGCTAGTGCTTTTGTATTTCATTTACCCTCATTTCATCGAGGTGGAAATTGTAATAATCAAGTATGTCATTGATTTGCCTCATTCTGGGAATGAGAGATGTAAATGTAATTATATCACTTTTGTCTTGGAACCGAGAAGGATCTCATGGACTAAATGGAAATCTCATGAATGGAATGTATGTGCTTAATTTAGTTTAAGTGAATGTTGTTACGTTTCATTTCATGCATGTTGTTTTAAACTGTGAATTATTTAATCTTTGTCTCGCAACCTTAGGGGGCTGTTGGCATTGTGTTGTTATCATACATGTAATTGTAATTGTTTTTAAAAAAAAAAAAAAAAATTGTAGTGAAATTGGTTGTAGTTTGCAACTTCCCCTAGGGTTGCGTGGCGGGGGCATTACATATATTTTTACTTTTTCAAAATTAGTGGAACCATCGGCTCTCATAGGGTTTGCACAATAATTCTTTTCTTCTTCTTTTGTTTGATCAACTGAAGTAGAGTAGATAAATTTTGCAATATAATGTAGGTTTTTCTCAAACTATTCTCAGCATGTTTCCTTTTCATCGAGTCTATCTGTGGAATGTAAGCATTGGAACAAAACCAAAATTATCCCTTACCTCAGCATACTAGGATTTATCAGAAATCTTCCTTCAACCATATTATCACAGACGAGACCTACTTACGAGGAGCTTTACAGTGTTCCCCTTACAAATTAGAGAGACTAATTTTCATCAAGAAATTTTTATCTTATTTTATTTGTTTGTTTTAAATATATGCTTCTCTTTTAGAGTTGCTTCATAAATACTGCATATATTTGGTTACACAATATTTACAGTTTAATGTATATAAATCCATAATGCACATGCATTCAAGTACGATTATTTAACATGGATCTGTTATATCCAGTGTAATTTATATCTTTAATGC
>VDFB02115143.1:0-11722 GCA_007258455.2 Sequoia sempervirens
GTTATAGTTGGAACATAACAAAATAATTATATATATGTGTACATATATACATGTATTTATATATATTTCAATTTCCTATGGGTCTCTCTCTATGGCTTGCATTTAGTTCATATGGTGGTAAAAGGGATATATATACATATACACACACACATATATATACATATATATTCTTGTATAGTTTGTGTTTGAAATTTTCACTTTGTGGCTTAGTCCATGCGAGTGGCCATTGAAAGTAATGTTGTTTCTTTTATGCTTTTCATTTTCTGCTTATGGCTAGAATAAAATAAAATAATTAATGTTGTTGATTCTATATTTGGTTAAATTAGGTATTATTGATTATTGTTCTCTCCCTTAGGCTATATAGGATACATTTTCATATCAATATATATATACAAGATTAAAATTGTTAAGGTTATGGAGTTTCAGTCGATTCTTATTGTATAGCTCGGGCTATACTATGGCTTTTGTTATCTGGTTATGGTTGGAACAAAATAAAATAATTAATGTTGTCCATTCTATGTTTGGTTACATTAGGTATTATTGATTATTGTTCTATAGCTTAGGCTATACTTGTGTCAACTTTCCTTGCAATTTTTGTCCACATCACCATTTTCCTCTTTTCTAGTGTTGGGGTAGACTTGGCGGATGGGTTATTGTTTGGTCAAGATTTTCATCAGCCCTGTCGGTATATGTATATATATATACACATACATATATACATATACATATATTGATATACATACACATTTGTATACATATATACATATATATACAGATATATATATACACATACAAATATAGTGGCAGAGGGCTTATAAGTCTAGTCAGAATTTTACTTGGCCTCCTAATTTTTTTTCCTTCCAGTTGCCGTGAAAAAGGTGGTGAAGGCAGTTGTTGGGTACTTTGGGAATGGGGCAGCATTTTTTGAGCCATGTGGATAGAGAAGGTTGTGTAAATTAAAAGATGGTTCGCATCAACATTAATTGTTGTATGCTTTGCATGTACTGACGATGGACTTAAAAACAACAATGATAAATGGAAGCCATAAATGGAACAATATAGCCTAACGTAGAAAACAACAGTGAACAATCCCCTATGTAAAACAACATGGAGTACATAACATTAACTATTTTACTACATTCCAACCATCACCACGAAACAAAAGACATGAAGGAAACAATATTGTTATCTACACTCACACAAATGGCCAAATGCACAAAACACTAAAAATCACAATGACAAATCCATACAAAAACATGAGCGCAAAATTTAAACAATGAATCAAACAATATCATTGAGAACAAACTATATACACTTTTTCCAATAGAACCCTCTAAAAAATGCAACAATCTACCATAAAAAAACACAACCTATATAACATTAACTATTTCATTGGGTTGAAACCATCATGCACAAAAACACGACTTCCAATAGTGGCTCACATATAAAACTCATAAAACACAGAAAGCTCCAAGTAATAGCCTAACTCAAAACCTTCACCATGAAAAAACAAACCCTAAATCAATCAATATTGGTTTCAATGGTTACCCAGATGGGGAAATTCATGAAAAACACAACAGCTTAACTATTTTCTAGCCATTCACACAAAACAGAAGCCATAAATAAAAAAATATTGCCAACACTCACCCACATGTGAAACCATACAACAATCAATGGTAACAACATTTTCCTGGCCTCCTCTACACTTTTGTCATTTTTCCAGACTCCTCTATCATCACACCAAATTCCCACCACCTTTTACATGGCAACATAGACCCAAGACCGACAACTTAAATCAGTAGGGCTAACGAAAATTCTGACCAAATTATAACCCATCTGCCAAGTTTTCCTCAATGCTGAAAAAGTTAGAAAATGGTGAGGCAAATGAAAATTCCAAGCAAAGTTGACACAAAATTCACCAAAAACACAACAGCTTAACTATTTTCTAGCCATTCACACAAAACAGAAGCCATAAATGAAACAATATTTCCAAAACTCACCCACATGCTAAAACCCACAAAACACAAGAAATATCGATTTCAAGATTCACCAGAAACACAATAGATTAACTATTTTCCAACCATTCACACAAAACCGAAGCCATAAATGGTACAATATAACAAATAGTCTCCAACATCCCAAAACCCACAAAATTGTACAGTCTTTCCAACAACAATCGACACAATGAAACAATCTCTTTCAATAATAACCCAGATGAGATGCACCTCTTCCCACTTCCTTTAATAACACCCCTTCCCACTTGCTTCCTCTTTCCTCCATTCCTTCTCCATGACCTACAAAAGAGCACCACAAAATTATCACAACCCACACCTTTTACAACCATCAACACATGCAAAAAATCACAAGATAACCTTCAACCACCTTCACAAAAATTGCATAGCCATTCAACACACTAGCACCTTGATAGAAGCTTTCACTCCACACTCACAGCTACCATCAACAACAACATAAACCCTCAAAATGACACTAAAAAATATGTTATCGATAATTGTATAGACATTCATTTTGTTTTTTGAGGACTTTAAAAAAGAATTTACTTGCAACATCACCACTACACAGAAACAATACAACAATCAATGCTATTGAGATTTCATAGGCCTCCTCCACACTTCCGTCATCTCCCTGGAATCCTCTATCATCACACCAAATTCCCACCACCTTTTACACAACAATGGAGACCCAAGCCCAACACCTTAAACCGATAGGGCTGACAAAAATTTAGACTAGACTATAACTCATCTACCAAGTTTTCCCTGGCGTCAGAAAAGCTGAAAAATAGTGAGGCTGAAGAAAACTCTGAGCAACATTGACACAAATAGCCTATCGGCTAATAACTCTATCATGTCACATTACAACCTACCCTATCTAGCATACACCACAAAATTTGTATCCATCATTAATCCATTTTTCCATACCTAATGGACAACATATCAAAGAAGCTTCAATATATGCAAAGGAGATACCATCATTCCAAAGATGACTCTCTCATAATAAAAGAGGTGTACAATGGTGTATGTGGTGCTAAGTAAAAATTATTATTATAGCCATTGAATTATCAGAACATGCTTTCCTTAGTGAAAATGTCTTGATCAAATATTTTGATGAAAAGGAAAAATAGGTTTTGAAGGGACACGAAACCCTTTACAAAAGAGACACAAAAAGCTACTAAGAGAATATAACAATCAACCAACAATAGTAACCTGACTGAAAAAAAAACTGACCAACATGGGAGCCAAATAAAAGTAAGACAACTAACAACCAGTGGTTCCCACCAGCAAAACAACAACAAACTAACCAACCAAAGACCAAAAAAGAGAGCAAAAAAAAAAACTAAAAAATAATGAAGCCCACCATGAGTTTTGCCATTTCAACCTGCTGGGACTTATGTTTTTCAACCATATCTAGTAGTTCCTTTTCTTCAGCATCAAAATATTTTTTCCACTCCATCGATCCTCTCCCAACTAGTACCTTTTCATCAGCCTTAAGGGATTTTTTCCCTTACCCTAAGCCACATGATCTATCTCCATGAGTTCTAAGAAGTGGACATTCTCTTCCCTAAGCTGACTAATTTTCATGATAAGTGTCTCCAAGGCTTCAATGCTATTCTTGACCGAGACATGACTCACTTGCATCAAATTTCTAATATCATTATTTAAACTTGTAACATTAGCCTCGAGGGATTTCAGTCTATCCTCACATTGCAACTTGAACTCATTATGGTAGTGTTCCAGCTCCACCAATCTATCAATGAGGATATTCGAAACAAAGGTCTTCAGGATATTCTAAACAGTTTCCTTAAGGCCCCAATTTTAATATTGATTTTATTGAATTCCTACAAGTTCCATTTGGTCAATTTGAAAGTATGGGTAGCACCCACCCTTTCCATATCCAACATGCCAAACATTAAAGTTTCCTCCTCATCTAAGTATGAGAAATCCTCTAATAGAGGATCAATTTTCAGGGGACGATCAACATTTCTCCTACCCTCACCCTCCACATTTCGCTCACCAACCTCTTTATCTAGAGAAGCGCTATGTAAATCATGAACATGGGAATCCTCCAAAGTCACAACAGTTATGTTAGGGTTATTGCTAACCTTAGCCTTTGTAGGATCCCTAACTGCCACATCAGACTCCTTTTTCTTTAAATTAGCTTATCTCTTCAACAACCTTCTTGGTTTTTCAACCACATCAACCTTATTCTAGGCCCCAACCTCATTAGCCCCACCAACAACACCTTTATGATCAGCCACTTCCTCCACTCTTGGAGAGGACCCATCTGACCCTACCTCTGTGTCTTCACTCTGAGAAATGGCCAATCTCTTAGGGGCCTTGTTGATTTTGGATCCCACCACCTTCATATTCTTCGACCCCAAAGCCACACCAACCTCATCCTCATTCTTCTCTTCCTCCTCATCCAATGAGGACTTTGAATCCGATGACCCAGAAAGGGAATCAAAATGTTCCCCCTTACAAATGATGGTGGGAGTCGGGGTAATAGACTGAACATGCTCCATAATAAGCAAAATAAATGCTTCATGAAGTCTAACAATATTTAGTTATATAAAATGCTACTTAAGAAGTCTAATAATCTTTAGTTATATAAAATGCTTTCCTTGTTGCATAAAATATGATCCAAGTCAATCCATTAGTCCATTCCACAAATTGGCATGAGTTAGTACTATTGTATGTTAGTTGATAGTTTCTTTTCTTTTTGTTTGGTTTATCTTTCATTATTTTGATCTTTATTTTCTTTTATTGTGTAAACCACACTATGCCAACTTGATCATTTCATACCATGGTGTATTTTGAATAATATAAATTATAAAAATTTCTATTATTTTTTTTCCATGTTTGATGGTTGTTTCATCATCAAACCACCAAAGACATCAAATTCCTTGTGAGTGTTAGAGCATTCTCTTATCTATTATTTTCTTGAGATTTATTCAATGCATTGGATAAAATTTCATCTTGATCTTATATACCTTAGTGCATAATATCTTTTTTAATATTAAATAATATTTTTTAAACTCAAATACAACATAATACATCATGATCTTCATGCATAGTCATCTAGAGATTGCATTCATCCCTTTACTTTTATTTCATCATTTTCTATCATTCATTTGACATTTCTTTATCCATCTTCTCTTATTTGATTTTCCATTTCTCACTCAACTAGGACATATCATCATTATCATCCTCATATATTCTAATTTTTCTTCTCAAACACTTTTATTTTATTTGAAACATAGTGACTTCATACATTTTTTTAAGAATGGAAAAACTATAGACACTAAAACTATCCACCTAATTCCTAAAATTTTAATATCATTTCTTAATCACTCACCACATTGGTTAACTCAATGTTCATTTAGAAAATTATTATTCACCATTTCTCACTCAACTAGGACATATCATCATTATCATCCTTATATATTCTAATTTTTCTTCTCAAACACTTTTATTTTCGTTGAAACATTGTGACTTCATACATTTTTTTAAGAATGGAAAAACTATAGACACTAAAACTATCCACCTAATTCCTAAAATTTTAATATCATTTCTTAATCACTCACCACATTGGTTAACTCAATGTTCATTTAGAAAATTATTATTCACCTATTCATAAAGTCATCCTTTGAATCAAAATTTATTTGTCACAAATATCTATCAATTGAAGTAAATAACTAATTGTTATCTTAGCATGGATTCAAAATTAAAAAATTCAATTTCTCAATTGAATTCCAAGACAATCTATTAATTTAGGTCCTTCATGTGACACTAATTTATCAATTGAATTCTCCTAAGAAAAATGTATAATTAAAATTGTTAGAGTAATAGGTTAATTACTTCATTAATTTAATCATGTTGATTAATTAATTGTCATCTTTACTTTATTTTTCACTTAAGCTAAAATTAGGCACTTTAATAATTACTTTATTAAATCCTATGGTTAACTTAGGTTTTAATATCATTCTTAAGGATTGATCTCTTTGTAATTATATAATTATGGTTATTTGATATCAGTTGAATTCTCCTAAAAAAATGTATAATTAAAATTGTTAGAGTAATAGGTTAATTACTTAACTAATTTAATCATGTTGATTAATTAATTTGTATCTTTACTTTATTTTTCACTTAAGCTAAAATTAGGCACTTTAATAATTACTTTATTAAATCCTAGGGTTAACTTAGGGTTTTGATATCATTCTTAAGGATTGATCTCTTTGTAATAATTTAATTCTTGTTAATGCATTTTTGCTTAATGTTTGTAGACCACCATTCTTGTGTCTCTTGATCTCCCTTGGTATTCATTGTGATCTGTGACAACTTTTAATACTTCTACAAGGTATCAAAGATTTAGATTTGCAATTTCCTATTCATCTTTTGAGGGATTCAAGCATTCAAAGCGCATTTTTCTTTCATCTTTAGTCAATTTGGACCTCACCATTGTGTCCAAATGGTTCTAAATAGTCATGATTAACCTTTGTTTCATCAATTTTGGTTATATGGCACCCAATCTATGAGGGTTTCCAAATCTAGAGCATACTAGCAATTTTGGAGCATTTTGAGCCCAAGCAGACCTCACCATCATGTTCAGATTGTCCAAAAACCCCAAAATCAACTATCAAATCATTGAAATTGGACACAATGATTTTGAGAGCTAATTTTTTTTCATTTTTGCACTGTACGACCTAGTATGATATGCAATTTGACTTTTTTATAAAATATTGTAGAAAAGCTAGTTTGAGACCAATCCAATGGTGTAGGTGATTTTTCTTCATTTTTCTTTCTTTTTGCATTTATTTGCAATCAAAATCATATCTTTATTTTTGTGCTTCTAGGGGAATAAATTTTGCATACGAACTTTGTTTTTCGAAAAAAGATAGGTGTTGGAAAGGTCTTCTAGCGATATTTCTAGATATGTATATTTTTTATCAAAAATTTACCAAGTACATTGTATTCATTTTTTTGTGTTATCACATTCTCGTGAATTATTTAGACATCTTAGCTCTTAAATAAACTCATTAAAACTTTGAATAATTAACACTATTTTAAAGGAATGGTTCATAACTAATAGGACTTTTATTTATTTTGTTCCAAGAATGTTATATATATTACAGATAAGTTATTCACTCATTCTTAATATTACTTATTAGAAATATGCAGTCCTCTAAAATTTATTCTCAACTTTTACTTATGAAACAAGAGTTTAAGAATAGTGCTATTTTGATTTGTTGTGTATGTTATGTTTTACCAACATAACATGTAATATTATAAAAAAATTGTTGGAATAATGTGTTAGACAATCTATTGATAGACCTAATCAAAGATACTTATAAGCATTATATAATGAATTTACTCCGAATTAGAACAATGACATGGGTGCATTAGATCACATCATCATTTGTAGCATGCCCATCGAGGATTACATAAAAGAAAAGTCATGCTTTTATGTAGGTCCATAAAATATTTTACTTTGGTTATATCCAATATAGATTTTTAAATCACTATTTGTAACTATTTTTTAAAATTAAAGTTACAATTTGGTTCATCGTTTAATAATTTAATGGCTAAAAAAAGTGTAAATTAAAGTAATTCTAACTTCTACAAGATAACTACTACAACTAAATAAATGAAGTAAAGTTAAAGTTAAATTTATGCTAACAAAAAATCACTAAACCTCACTTAAGTTGTAATAATGCAATTGAAAGTTTAGATAATAAGTTTGATTGGTTTGTTTCCATATATTAATTGAAATTTTGAGAGAGTAAATTGAATATATTTAAATTTGATAAATTTAATATATTTTACTTTTAACCTCATCGATACTTTAATGCCAGTAAAAACCTTGTTTCATAATTGCTGATAACATTTTGCTTTGGTTATATTTTACCTAATATAGATTTTTAAATAACTATTTGTAACAGTTTTAGAAAAAAAATTAAAATAATTTGAAAACTTTAACTTTTTCATAATAATTGCATTATCATATACACAGTTTACTGCGTCCATAAACTAATCAAAATGGCAATTTCCATCAGACAGTTTGCTGCTTCCAGTGCCATTGCAAAACTTAAAAAGCAACTCCATTGCATGGTTGGTACGAAGATTATAAGATAAAATCATATAGAAAGTTTTGAATTCACACACTTCATTAATGAGACACTGTAGGTGAGTTTTTAATTCAATCTCCTATTATGCACAATCTCTAAAATAAATCTGGACAGCTTTGCACAAACCTGCATAAGAGAGGAACCCATTTGCTGCTTTATTGAATAAATACTCTTTAATTATAATTACAAGATTTTGATTGTAGTATCAAATTTATTTATAAATATTAAGAAAAAAATAATATTAATTTTGAAGGAAAGCTAAAATAATTTATGTTGTAGATTGATTATTTTTTAAATTCAATTTAGCTATCTGATATGCAAAAAACATTATTATATATTAGAATAAAATTTGTAAAATTTATTCTTTAATAATTTATTATAATGGTTAATAAAATTCATTCTAAGTTATTAAAAAGGTGTAACAATATCTTAAAATTGATCATGTTATATATTTTTGGAAGAAGGTCTCAAGTAGTTCTCCAGATAGAATTTGAAAGAAAATTAAAATAAAAATCTAAAGAAATATATATAGTTATGAGTAGATTTTTTACCATGCAAAAATTCAAAGCCCAAACAAATAGTTTTATAATTTAATTCTACATTATAAATCATACAAATTAATAGATTATTCTTTATTTTCATCTTCATTTAACTTTTACCTTTATTTCACTTATCTTAAATTATGCAATCTCAAATTGAATTCATATATGTCCAAATTAATAATTAAATTATTATTATCATATAATTATTATTCTTATAATATATATTTGATAAAATATGAATATATAATTTTTATTTAAAAATAATGAAATTAATAACATTATATTTTCATAATTATTAGATTTAAGAGATGTTTAAATAACAATCTTACAGGTTTTGAAAAAGATTGAATATCTTTTCTTTGGAAAAGACAGTACAAATGTTAACTATTCAAATTATAATTTGAAAGTTAAAATTTCCCAATGTACACCTCATGGATGTATATCTCATATTAAGGCTCTCCACACCAAACGTTCAGCGCCTGCGTTTACAACTCCCTTTTATATCTACAAGATCAAACTCACCTATTAGCACATAAAATCAAGGCCAAAATCAAATTTCTAAAACTGCACGAGAGCATTATTGTTAAAGCCAAAATCAGCTAAAAATTTCCTACATACCATATGGATCACAATAATGTGATCCTCTTTTTCTTTTTCGATCTTCCATGAACAGATCGTCCATGAAGACATCTTCCATCACCTCGTCCATGAAGACATCTTCCATCACCTCGTCCATGATAATATCTGCCATGAAGATATCTTCCATCACCTCGTCCATGATGACATCGTCCATAAAAACATCGTCCTCGTCGATCTCCATGAAAACATATTATTCTTCAAAATCAATGTCTGTCATAACATCGTCCATAATATCGTCCATGATAAGTCTGTAGGTGGGAAGCTTGAAGAAATTTAAACGAAATGAGGATGAAGGAGGGCTGAAATTTAAGTCATATGACTATTTAGGACGATTGAAAATCTTATATATAACAAAGTACCTGCTAAGATGCTGAGGACCGTTGAATCAGCTGTGCCGCTATAGCTCATAATTAGATATATTCAGAGGCCGTAGAATTTTGTTTGGTAAGTCTGCTTTCAGTTTCTAAAATTATAAGATTTGATTTTTTGTGTTGCAGGAAACAGCTAAAGTAAAAGGAAACTTTCAATCTGTATACTGTCGAATTAGAACTTTATTGCGGTTTGCTATAAAATTCTGTAGTAAAATCTTAGTGTTTATACTCTCTGCACGGTTTCTTCGGAATTCGTAATAACATAGTTATTATATTTATTGCAATGATCCAGCCGTGCCACTACAGCTCACAATTAGATATGCTAATTCAAATATCCTTGCTTATTGAAATATAGTAGTAGGTTTTGAGGGTTGGGTTCAATTTACAGGCCGATCAATCAGCCGTCGCCAAAGCTGATAATTCAAATATTGTAATTTATTAAGATCCCGGTTGTAATTTTCGAGGGGTTTAGTGGAATATTCTGTCAAAAACAAAAATCATAGTGTTTAATGGGGTTTGGTAGAATATTTTGTAGCAAAATCTTACTGTCTGTAGCCTCGTTTCTTTCGGATTCGTAAAAACATGCTTGTTATATTTATCGCAATGATTTTTGGCAAATTGAAATGCAGTGTCTGCAGCCTCGTTTGCAATTCAGAGAACTGAATCTTGTCATTTAGAAAATATATTGTCATTTATTAGTGTTTATTGCTGCGGTATAATATTCTGTACAAAAATCTTAGTATTTATAATCTTAGTATGTCTTTTTGCAAGTTTAAATCCACTATGGCTGCAGCCTGCATTCCGAGAACTGAATCTTGTAGATGCCGTTCTTCTGGAACATAGGATATAGAAATATATTTGGAAACGATATCCTTGACCAGAAACACGATGAAAACAAATAATCTTAACATGTGGAAATGTAACATCGCTGTCTAACAACAT
The DNA here is from genome assembly GCA_007258455.2 of Sequoia sempervirens. Classification (NCBI taxonomy): domain Eukaryota; kingdom Viridiplantae; phylum Streptophyta; class Pinopsida; order Cupressales; family Cupressaceae; genus Sequoia; species Sequoia sempervirens. The sequence continues at coordinate 10,635 of VDFB02115143.1, forward strand.
TTGAAAAACATATTTTGGTACCTTAGTCACAAGCAATATACTATGACTCTATTTCTTGATGTTTCCTATTTTATATTCTTAACATGAAATTACCGTCTAGAAATTAGGATTAGTTAGTTCAATTGAAAAGCATAGTCATACTTTTTAAAAATTTTAATATATTTTTTTAAAATCAAGAGTTGTTTTCTATAAAATAGTATTGTTTTGAATGTGAATGAATGAAGAAAAAAAAAAGATTGATTATCGTTTTTCTAAATTAGAACAATGCAACAACTTATGAAAGGGCCCACTTGAGGTAATGTTGCCACTCAATTATTAATTTGAGTGACTAGTTGTTTGAGGAATTTAATTTTAAGTCATTGATTGATTATCAAGCAATTCATAACTTACCTATATCAATTAATCTATGTTATCTACATAAAACACAACACTAACACTATCCCATAGCATTAGTTGTAGGATACTTTTAGCATATATAATTTTTCTAATATTATTTATTTTAGCAATAAGAATGTTCAATTCTTATACTCAACCTCTTAGGAACCATACAAACCTTTAAGTAATACACACAATATCAAAATCTTATAAGAAGATACATCCCTTGTGTGAAAGTATATGTGTAACACTCATATTTGATGAGTCACTTGATAAATGATATCTTGGTCTATTGAGTTCAATGCATGCCCTCGCTACAAGAAATTTATTAGTCAATAAAGGGAGCATGTTTTTGGCATTATTTGCAATGATGTTTCCAAGCTACAAGAGTCTTAAGATCTTTGATTAATTTTTTGCACTTTACTAGCATGTATTTTATATTTCTAACTTCTAGGACTATTAGATAATACTCCAAGTACCAAATATCTACTAACATTATGCAATGAACATGGAAATTTTTGTACTATTATTGTATGCAAAGAAGAAGAGACTTCTTATGGATATTTTTCTAATTTACATCTTGTGCGAAGATATACTAGTGCCAATAGAAGAAACATAACTAGGGAAAAAAAGTCAACCCTTGATTCCTAAAGTACAACAGATTAAAAGTAATTTAATAACTACTTCAAGCCAAGGGTTCAATAAACCACATT
>VDFB02115144.1:0-27637 GCA_007258455.2 Sequoia sempervirens
AAACTAAAAATCATGAAAGTTATTGTAGAGAAAGCCAAATTGAACAAGGAAAAATTCACTAGAGGCTATGGTGGTTAGATAGGAGTGTGGTTGGTGATTCCATCTTACTCATAATTTTGGGTTAGGTTTCCCAACCTCAACACATGGGATCTTTTAGGGCATCTCAATACCCCCCATAGTTTTTCAACCATAAAAGTAACAAGGGTAGAAGCCTTAATATTCCCCTTAGTATGGGCAAGATTTTGGGGAGATTTTTCACAATGATTAAAAAGTATATTGTTTTAGGGACTTCAAGTCCAAGAAAACATCCCAACATACTAAAAATAATTCTAGTCACTCAAGTTTTCAATAGTAAATTCCACCTCTATCAATGTCGACTTAAGTTAAGGGACTATGCTTCTCTTGTGGCCAATAGGGTCACTTTGCAAGACCTTGTCCTTAGAGTTACATGGAATTTGGTGGTTAGAATCTAATATATTTAGACCTAATAGTTTGAGAAAATGGAAGGTCTCATAGAGTAGTTGTAGTAATAGGAAACCATTAGATAGACCATCAAAATATAATTATGGATACCTCATGTTTTTCGGATGAATTCATGCTTCCACGTTGTTTAGTTTTGGTGCTTCAAATTCTTTTATTTTCCCATCCCTAGTAGCATATTATGGGATTGTGGTAGCAAGGTAGAAATTAAGTGGTAGGTTGATTAAACTACCATTGCTAAAGTGGTTGTGGACTCCCTTATGTGTGGTTGTGTATTGGATTTAGATACCTTCACCCTCACCATGGTTTCGTGTATCCTACATTGGGATCCTACAAGATTATGCTCAGTATGGAGTGGTTAAAGGCTTGTAAAAATAATATAAGCATTGATGTAATATCATAGAACATTCAATTGATCAATTTGAGAGTGAGTGTCATTACTTATCTCTTGATGATCATCATCTTCTTAGGGAGTTTGTTGAGTTACAATGGGTTCAGTGACCCTTATAGGCATCATGATATGCTTATGTATTCTATTGAGATAATGTGACTATGGAAACCTTTTCTATGAAAGGGAATTCATTGCTCTTAGATATTGTTTGATTATTTTGTGCCTTCATTAGAGTGACACATTTGAATGGGAAAGAGATAATGTTTTATTCGTCTACTTGATATTTGAAAGAAAAATAATAATATGGTCATGCTTGTTTAGAAGAAACCTTACATTGGGTCCCTTGATGTATTTTTATCATGTGACAAGAGTAGCATACCTTTCTTAACCACCTTCTCATGTCTAAAAAAATTATCTCCATTTTTGTGTGGTGTTTTGAAAATATTGCCTAAAGTGCACCATGCATTGGTGTTCATTGAGTGTATATCATATGTGGGAATTGAATATGTTGGTGCATGAAAAATTTGTTGAATTATTTTTATATCTCATTTGGATCAATGAATTAGGTCCCAATTTTGCATTATTTTCCCACGATTCTTGTGGGAACCTAGATGTGTGATTGCATTTCATCAATTGAAAGTTAGATAAAAGGGGTGTAATTGGGTCATATGCAAGATAATTGTGATAAATGTTTGATAGAAATGATGAATGCATTAGTAAATCCTACATCTATTGACTCTAAAATTATGTTATTTCCCTATTTAATAGCATGCATTTTGGATAGTAGAAATGAATATTGCACTAATAGTTCATCATTGTGTTGATGTGGATTAAGGCCCCAACTACAAATAGTTCCTTGTGAATCATGTAAATGTTATTTTGTTATAATTATGAAGTAGAGATTCATGATGTATTAAATGCATGTCCTATGTGATTGGTGAATTCTTGCATGATTGAATATTGATCATTGCAATTGTAATTTGAACGTGTTGAGTTACCTTGTCTTGAGAGCTCAATTTTGTCCTAGCTAATCTTGGATTGTTTAAAAATGTAAGTATGTGCATCATTGCATTGCAATTGTAATTTCCTTGAATTTTATGCTTTAGTGAAGTTGAATTTATGTGTTGAAAGGAAAAATTCTCATTGATGCTTTAAGTGATGCCATAGAAATTCGAGTACTTATCTTATGCATGGTGATGTGATGAATTTGAAATTGCTTGGCAACATGGAATATATTAGATTTATGAAGTGAAAATTGTGATCCTATGTTATGTGATCTGATTGAAGTCTTAGAAGACTTGTGTTATTGGTGTACTTAAGCAAGTTATCTAACTCACCTTGGATGATAAATTCCAGGTGTAGTGTAGCATTTGACTCCCTCAATTGTGACTTGTGTTAGTTATGTAGTGAATGTAAATTATAACTTCTAATTTGTTACTTCCTTTTGATTTTTGATGAATTCTCTAATTGTTGTAAGGACCAACATTAATTTATTAATTCCTTTTTAGAGTACTGTAGTAAAAAAAAACTTGTGACCCTTGGTATGCTCAATTTATTATTGAAATTGAGCTTACTTTATACTTTGTTTTTGGAATTGATATGAATTTCTCTTTATAATTATTTTATTATTATGGTGGCTATGTTATAATATTTTATAATTTTTATTCATCAACTATGTAAATATTCTTCTCTATCATGCCCAAGATGGACATCTAATGGATTGTATAAGGGAGTAGAATACAAAGGATGTACTAGTTCTTGATGTTATGTTAATTAGAACTACATTTGGTTTTTAAGATTCCTTATTCCGGGTGGAATACAAATGGATATGTAATGAAGTGTTCATAAGTTATGAATCTTATTGTGTGTATGCATATTTTATGGTGAGTAATTTGTTGGTTGATTTGAAGGTCTTAATTGTTAGCAATGAGTGATGTGTATTTGAATCCTAATACTTTTTAAAAAAGGGTTAAAAATTTATTTAATCAAGATAATTGAAAAATACATTCAAGGAAACAAAACCCAAACAACAAGGGCCCACCAAGCTCTCACTACAACATAGAAGCAAAGCACACATAGACCCAAACCTCACAAGTCCCAATGAATAGACCTTAAGACCCAATAATATCCTCCTAAATCAACATTCTCAACCTTTGGGAACATTCCAAGGGAAGATGATCCCATACACTAACATGTCAGTTGCCATATGCTCAAAAGCCCATTTTTCCAGCATTGTTCCACTCCCTCAAGATATAGACAAAGGAAACCTAGTCCAAAGAATTGCTAAGTTGATGAATTTGTTGAACTAGGGAAACCAACTATCAATTCACCCCTTCCAAATTTATCTTATTCAACATAGTTAACAAAGTTTGAGAATCTAACTCACAAATTATGCCATACAAGAGCACACCCCTTTTCCATAGCAATAAGGAAATCAAGAGCCTTTGTAAGATTATTAGTTTGGTGTCCTTAAAAGATGGAAAAGAAGAAAAGAGCAGTCCATGAACTATCCCTCCCAACATCTCTAACCCCAACATACCCAGGATTACCCTTGGAGGAGCCATTAATGTTTATCTTCAAGACACCCATAGGAAGCAATGACCATATGCCTTCCCACTGGATTTTCCTATTGGAAGGCCTCCTTCCTCTAGAATGATCCTTCCTTGATCCACATCCAACTAAACCCAACTCTTGCATCACCACCAACTCACCAAAATCTAGAGGGATATCCACCTCATGCCTAGCCCAGATAGTTTCCTGAATCATACCAAGAATCTCTTGCCAGACCTAATGAACTGCCAACCTCTCTCCCTAAAAAATCCTTTGGTTCCTCTCCAACCAGATCTACCAAAGGATGCATGAGGGGTCTATACCCAAAACCACTTGGAGACAAAAATTCCTAGTAGGTGGCCTCCCCAAAGTCCTCCAAAACTCAACTAGAGACAAAGCATGCACACATGTCATTCTTCAAACCTCCCATCAAAGGTGCTAAATAATCTTAGAATATATGCACTAAAATAACAAATGGGATGAAGATTCCTCACTAATACCACATAGAAAACAAATAGACAACCCCTGAAAACCCCTCTTTTATAGATTAGCCCAAGCGAGACACATGTTTTGAGCAACTAACCAAAGGAAAAAGTTGCATTTAGGCTAGGAAAACTTATTCCATGCATACTTCCACCAAGGAACATCCTCCCCTCCATATTTTTTCCTATTTAATTCCTCATACCCAACAGTCACTGAGCAAACCCCCTAGGATCAAGACTCCAAGCCAAAATACCATTCATTGACAAAAAATTGCAAACTCTACTATCTAAAATATGAGATAACTCTTCTCGTTCCTCCTTTAATCCCCCAAGTGGCTAGGCTTGAGGATCCTTCCACTTGAACACCTCTGCCTGCCCTAAACTCTTTGCAACTTTCCACATAGGACTAGCTAGCCTCTAGGAGATCGAGACAAAATTTTTACAAGTGTGGATACATGGTTATGATTGGGGGATGGTCATCCGAAGATTCAAACTAGAAGAGTACTTCATAACCTCTGTTACAAATCCAAAAAAATCCCTAGTTGATTAAGTTGGCACCTCTTTTAGGAGTGTCCCAGATCATAGACCCTTTACCTGCTAAGAAGATCCTATACACGTCTTCCCTAGCCACCCCCCTTAAATATTTAGAAGAAAATCTTAGCCCAAGCTTCAATAAGGATTGGTTATCAAAGCATTCCTAGTAAGGATGTCCTGCTACAAACCTAGGCCCCTCATCTATTTTAGTCTACATATATTCTCCTACTTAACCAAACTCCACTTTGAGGAGGCTAAACTGCCAGCTTGTAAGAATTATCTAGAAAGAGCATCTAATTCCTTGATGAAACTTACATGAGAAACTTGAACCATGCACCTATATAGAGGGAAGGCTTGAACCACAAATTTGAATAATAACTCTCCTAGAAAAGGACAACCATCTATAGGTCCAATTGCTAACCCATTCATGGAACTTGTCCAACACATTTTTCCAGGTACTCCTTGGCGAGGGGCCAATAGAGAGGGGGATGCCCAAGTACACAAAAGGAGGAGCACCAATCTGAAATCTTAAAATATGAGTAATTATTGATTGAATAAGGGGAGGTGTATTAAAGGAGAAATTTGAGAACTTAGCTTCATTAATTCTGACCTGAAGTAGCAAGATAGATATCGAGCTACCCATTTGAAGTTAATCGCTTCTCTAATTCTAGTTACACCCAATAAGCAACGTCATCCATGAACTATAAGTGGGATTGAGGAATCAGTTCATCACCCCAATTCCAACCTTGAATAAGCCCTTGTCTCATGTGGGATTTCAATATTCTACCTAGGGCCTCAACCATTATAATAAAGGGATAAGATGACAAGGGGTCACCTTGCTGGAGGCCTCGTGAAGCACCAAAAAGAGTAGATGGTTCACTATTAATCAACACTAAGTAGGATGTAGAAATAACACAAATCATCACCCAAATGACCCAACCTTCTCCAAACCCAAAGGAAATGAGAATTTTCTAGAGAAATGTCCATTTCACCTGATCATAAGCTTTGGCCATGTCCAGTTTGATGAACATGGCCTTCTCCTTAGATATCTCCATGGAGTGAATTACCTCGGCTGCAATAACCACCCCATCCATGATTTTTCTACCCATTAGAAAATATCCATGCTCTTCTAAAATAACTTTATTGAGCCATGACTTAAGTCTATCTATGATTAACTTAAGGACGATCTTATAAACCACATTACATAAGGCAATTGGCCTAAACAAAGCTAGAGAATTAGATCCTTATCTCTTGGGATAAGAATATGGAAGGTAGAATTCAGTTCCCTCAACACATGCTTACTTCTCTATGATTATTACATAGCTTCCAAAAGATCAAATTTGATATTCTCTTAGAATTTCTGAAATAATTCTATCAAGAAATTATTAGATCCTAGGGTTTTTCCTTTTTTCATCTTGAACACTATGTCCTTGACCTCCTCCAGAAGGATGGGCCTAATAATCTCCTCATTCACCCTATTAGGCATGATAGAGGGAATGTACTTGAAAATAAGATTCTCGTCCACCTTTGCAACAAGAGAGTCCACACATACCTAATATGAGCCCAAAGATGATATTTACCAAGAAAATCAATTGGAGCATAAACATTGGTAAGTAGGAAGAATTCACCAGAATCAAAACTCGAGGCAAACATAGATAAATAATTTCTACCAAAAACCCACCAAAGAGGAGAAATCTTGTGTGGATCCCATAGACAAACAATTCCTCCTATATTGCCATGTGCCCCAATGCACTGACATTGACCTCTACACCGTAACTTGGAAGCCACATTGAATATACTATCCACTAACAAATTTGACTCCTAAGTGAAAAAACCATCAAGAGAATGCACCTTAATCATTTCTTAAACAATATTTTCTCTAAGGGAGTTCAAACCCTTTGCATTCCAGGAAAGAGAAATCATTTTTTAGAGTTAAAAAAATGGGATTCAATAGTCTTGACTAAATATGACTCCACCAAATTCTCCCCCATTAATTTAATTTTATATTGATCCTTCTTCCTCCCCACTGATGAGTCTAGTTTATGGCTCAATTTTGATAGATTTTATTATCCATTTTTTGTAGTTGTCCTAAACTTTGATACTTGGATGCTGACATTTCCATGTTATTTCCTCAAAACTATAAACATTGGGCATAAGCTTTTTTTTGTAACCTTTAAATGACATCGACATGCTATATGAACTATATATGTTAATTTTACATGTGGATTAATGAATGTTACTTTAAGATAGTTATAGATATGCAATTGTTGTGCATAATAATGTTGTCATGCATATATAATTAGAGCCTACAAAATTGAGGAATATTATGCCAGGTGGTCGTTTTCCATAAAGGTCAACAAGGTGATCATTCAAAGGTTAATGGGGTGAAGACTCTCAATGGAGGGAGATTCCTAGTTCAAATCAAAGATTGTAACTGCCTTGTAAATGGTCATAATAGTTTGTTGAGCGAATATAGGAGCTATTGTTATGCTAGATCTGCGTTAAGGAAAACTGACTTGACTAGATTCCACGCATGCATAACCTCCTTTCCACTTTCTATGCTTTCCCTAAAGTGGCGTCCTCCTAATCTATTGGAGTTAACCGCCTTGCTAGGTAGTTAGTTAGTAGTTTTTCCTCCTATAATTAAGACTCAAATGCTCCTTCTCAAAAGGTTGATTAATCTGATGTTGTACTCACATTCTTAGTTTTTCAGTAATATAGTTATGCTGCTCTATTGTACTCACGTTTTCCAATGAATAAAATGAAGTTATAAGCTCGTTGAATTTGAGTTTACATTTGTCTTAAGGGATACTCATCCAAGGGGGCCCACTTGGTGAGCATTCCATCCTTTAGCTTAGTTGTTACTTTTTGTGCAAATAGTTATGAATCTGGCAACTGTCTATTCCTGCAGCCACTAGAATTCCATTTTCTGACTATTCCTGTAGCCAAAGCAGACATAATAGTTTCTTGTCTGTTTGCTCATATTTTCATTTTTGTCATGCATTTCAGCTTATTATAGTTGTTGGTTGATGTTAATCACTTATGTTACTTCTTTCTAAGCAATTTACTTTCAGCATCATGTCTTTCTTAGTTGTAGAATGAATATGGCTACTATAGATTCCTAGTGCACATACTATGCTAACCCATTTCAAGTCTACATCCCTCGGTTGATAAATTAAATGCACCTTCATGATGATTAAGATAGCTATTCAGTTTAGATTTCCAATATTTGAATCATAGCTTTAAGGGCTTAGTTGTTAAATCATTGTAGGAGGCCAACACCCACCTTGGAAGACTTCTTTGAACCCCCCTTTTGAATTTTTTTTGTTGCAATCCCAACATAGGCACAACTCTATTGCCTTTACCAGGATCCTGAGATGCTACCTCCAACATTTGCTCTAAAAAGATAATATTGAAACTTCACCCAATTGATTTCTCTTTGGAGTAGCCAACTCACTAGGGTTTTCCTAAATTGGTTTATATCCATATGAGAAGTGACTTGCTCAACCACCAAGCTATTATCTTTGGAAGCCAATTGATCCACCCCTAAATTATCCAATTTAGAGAGTAGTTTATTTGGATTTACCTCATGTTGATCAATGTCCTCCAAAGCCTCAAAAAGGTTATAAGTCACATCACCATGTCTATCCTTGAGAGTTCTCTTCAATCCTCTACCCTTGATACAGGTCTTAATAGGGGTAAAACCCTCCTTATTGGTTTCCCCCTTTGACATTGGGGCTTTCCCTTTATCCTTTGGAGGTGGTGGAAGAGAATACACCTTGTTTAAAGCTTTGCTACTAGGCACCCCTAAAGAGCTAAGTTTGGTAAATTTCCTTTGCAGATGCCCATACTCATGAAAGATCCAATAGTGAAATGGGAGAGATTCATAACTAAATTATTCAATCCATGAAGTGGAACCAACCTGAATTTCCATCAAATCTAGTAATGGGTTATTTAAATCAATTTCAATACAAATACGAGCATATGAGATTACCTTCTTATCCAGTGTCTACTATGGCAGACCCATCGGTTTTCCTAGAAATAAAGTAATAACGTGCAAAATATCACTCCTTTAGAACTCCAGTTGTAGCCAAGGGATCCTCATCCAAACTTAAACCCTTGATGATAGCTCCTTAGAAAAACTAAACCATATATGTTAGGGTTTAATAAACAACCCCACCTAATTGTAGAAATAGGGACCCCCTTCATAAGCCTTATTTTGATCCTCCATGCAAGAGAACACCACCTTGAAATAGCTATTAGTTACTTGCATAACCTCCATATCTCCCTTTGGGTTCCAAGTTCGATGAGCCCATGATTCCAAAAATGGTAGAGAAACACAAATCCCCATAAACTTGCAAATTAAGGCATGGTTACTCAAGTAGTTAATATCCTCCACTATTGAATCTAGTTGGATTAATAAAACTAGATGAGAGAGACTCCTCTCCAAACAACCATTTACCTTAAATCACGAGGCCTCTCAATGTGAGATGAGCCCCCCCTCAATTAAATATTTTCTTAAAAAAATTACCACTTTGGCATGGTTTGATGGGGATGGATCTACCCCCATCAAAACCTCCAAAAAGTCATTTTATCATACACCTATATAACTTCACTCAATGCCATAATTAACAAACAAATCAAAAAAAGAAAAATAACACAACACTCCACAAACCTGCAACAATTCCCCATGCCAAAAAATCAACTCAAAACCCCACACAACACCACCCCAAACATCCACACTCAAACAAAAATTTTAGAGAGCACCCAAATCCCCACACCTCCAGTCACGATCTATAGAGGAAAGAGAAAGGAGAGCGATGAGAAGGGAAGATGTGTACTAGGTCATGTTGCAAATTGCATCCCTCGTGGTGCCATGTGTAACCTTCGTATTCCCATTTCCCTAACCAGCTCCACAATTCATATTTGAATCCCAATATGATATTGTTTATGGTTCTCTATTTTTTTTAGCTTGAGAATGAATGTGTTATAATCGTAGCATGGATTGTGTGTTGCATGCAATGCCTTGTTGGATCATTTTTTTATTGTGAATCACATGCTTGAGGTCATGCTTTACATGTATGTATGGGCCAATGATCCAAGTGGGAGAACTATTTGTACCCCTTGGTCGCGCCCACAAAAGGATATGAAAATCATGGCAAAACCTATCCTGTGAATTGGACATTCCAGCAGGTGACTAATACCTCTTCATGGATGTTCATTTACTTGTCAAACCAGGGAACGTAAACTTTAAATGGAGCGGCACAATATGTGCACTAAGAACCGGTTTCAGTCACAATCTATTGAAAAATAAACACTTGGAAAGAAATTTCTATCTATGCAATAACGTAAAGTTCTCTTAACTCAATCATAGACTAACCAAAGCAAAAATCGTAATACCTACAGTTGAGGGACAAACTATAAACTGGCCTTATGCTGCAGGAACAAACACAGGGATGGATTCCCGATGCTGCAGGAACAGTATAAGATTGAGCTTGTGCTGAAACTTCTAAAATGAAATCTAACTTGAATTAACAAAAGATAAACAACTACGCTCCTACAGATACTTACTAAGTGGGCCCCCTTAGCAAGTATCAACTAATTGACACAAAAGATTGTGCTCAGAACTCCATCAACTTTTATTCATAACGTGAAATCATTTACATTGACTGTTATGCTTCTGAAAACTAACAAAAACTCTGATTCATATTATATCTCTAACTCTTACATAATATGCTTCTCTATCTATCTATCTCCTTCTCTGTTCTGTTCACCCGCGTAGGAGGAATACTTATTTTTAAAACAGGAGAACAACTAACTAACTAACTCAACAGAGAAAGATGTGGATATGAAATGTATCCTGAAATCGAGGAACAAACTTCATAAATGAGTTATCCGTTCAACCCGATCTAGAGAGAATCTAGCACTCCACTCTTTCCAGTTAAGTGTCATTTAAAATCCTTCCCAACGGTTTCGGTCAAAGAGTCTTCGCCAGCGCTTCCTCGAAGTCGTGCAGGAAATGGAATTTACTGCAAGCCGAGATTGGTTGTGCTTGACTCGATCTTTTCTTCAACAACCTGCGAAACACAAGGTAACATATACGAAAGAAAAGGCGCATGGCACATACACAATATCCATTCATTAATCACATATTTAAATATATTTCATCATTCAAAAACTACATGCGCTATACCAGTCATTTGGGAAGTCAACAGGGTAATAAATACAGACATGTCAACATGATCGGCTACAGGAACATGAAAGTGTATTGCTACAGGATATCCCCCAATAAAAGGTTTCAAGAGAGTTAAACAACCAAAATCAATAGAAGTAAAGGTATTAAAAGTACACCATGATATCCAGATGATGAGCATATTTTGGGCTCATCAATTTTGCCCCCTACTTAACCCAAAGCTGGTCCTCCAGCATTAAACTTCCTAGTGGTCTCTCTGAAATCAGTGGCTGAGGAATGACCCTGAAATGGAACTCCAAATTTGTAACAAAAGCCTTTGTAACTCTGCCATCCTTCATACCTATGGGCTTCTATGTCTTCATTAAGTTTTGAAGCCTGATAGGAATAAAGGGGCCACATTAGCACAGGAGGTCTAAATGTTAATGGCAACCACAATTCAAACCTCTTTTGGAGTCCTAGCTGTATGTATTTGCTTGACCATTTAAAAGCTGTTGTAAAATTTAGTGGACTGTGAGGTTCAGACTTTCTTAACCCAATAGTTAATCTTTCCCACCTCTTTTCAACTCTTGAGTATGACAGTCTCCAAAACGAGTATGATTGTTCCTGAAATTCATCATATACCTATTTTTTGAGATCAAATATTTTCACTCTGGCTGTATCATTATTAAAACCATATGTCAGAGTAAGCCAGGTTTTCAGCATTGTGCGGGGGTCTGAACTCTCAAAATGCAATGGAACAGGCTCATTCCTTTTGACTTCTTCATAGGTTTCCCATTGCCTCCCATAATTTGCTTCATTTGCTGCCCAAGACATAAGTGATCTCAAATGGATATCGCCAATATACAGAAGAGGATTCCACTCTGTTTCAAATGGAATTAAGAAGCCATGAAGGTAAAATTCACACAAAGAATTTTTGAGCCAATTAGGGGTTTCTTGATATGCATCATAAAACTCTTTAGCATTGTGAAGAATAGGATCCTGATTTCTGGAAATTCTCATTAGTTGAAACCACAAGAATTATTCTTTGAGGCACAAAGCATAAACTTTGGGTGGTGGTTTGCATTCCATAATCTGACCAGTTACCTTTAGCATTTCATCCATCTTTTCTTTTAACTCCTGAATTTCCAGTTTCTACTCTTCAATTTTCTTTTTCAGTTTCTTCTTTTCCTCCTCCCAAAGACTCTGTTGCATTTCAGTCTTGGCCAGGTGGCAGAAATTCAGGGTTTTTAATGTAACCGGTTTCCATGTAGCTTTGAAATATTCCAAAAATTTAATTAAAAATGTTTTCTTATAAACAACAATGGCTTGACAAGTTGCAGGGGGAATTGAGGCTTCATTGACCACTTCCAATGGTTCAGTCTGTTCTTCCTCTTACTGCAGGATAAATTCCTGTTGTTGTAGTGGAGAAGACTGTGCTTCCTCTGAAATCTGCATAGCCGCAACAGCCAAGTCATCAAGACTTGGTACTCCCCTTTCATTATGCTCAACTTCCCTTGTCTCAACTTGTTCTTCTTCAAGAATAACAAATGAACTTTGTGCAACACTTTCAGACATATTCTGAGAAACATCAGGTTTAGACTCAATAGATTCTTCTGAAATTATAATAACCTCAGGTTGAGGTGAAGCAGGGGATACTTTACATTGTGTTCTTGTAGAAACTCTTCTTGGTAGTGTTGTGGCTATAGGAGGTGCTCTCGTAGCCTTCCTCTTTTTGAATTGCCTAGAAGGTTCTGCCTTGTCAGAGGATGATGGTGAACTGGTGACAGCAACAGGTGTTGTTGTAGGAGACAATGCTGCAGGAGAAGAACATTGCCTTTTCTGAGAAGGGGGGTCAGATTTTGGGATTTGCTTAGCCCTAGATGACTCTCCGACCTTAGTTTTTCCTCTCTCTCTCTCCTAATGGCAGCCCTAGTTTGCACCCGGGCAGAGGACTTTGGTGTGAGAGCTGCAGGACCAGGTGCTACAGGAAAAGATGATGCTTGCCCTATTCTTCTACTAGTGGACGCTATTTCCTCTTTCTTTTTTCGAGGTCGTGGGGTAAGTGCTCTAGGGGGTTCTAGACGTTGCAGGATCTTCTAGGCAACAAATTCTTCTCAGGAAAGAGGTGATACATCTCTCAAAGAGCATGCAATCAACAATTTTATGAGGCCATGGTGAGCAATAGAATTATCTTTCCCTTGTTGGGTTCCGTGGGCACATTGTTCCATAAAATTTAACAAAAAGTTCATAACATTAACAACTAATCCATGCCTCATATGACTTAGCAATTTGAAGTGGTAAGAATGCAGGTAGGAGAAACGACCTTCACAAGTTAAATACCTAATTATGAAAGCAACGTATTCTAGGTATGGAGGAGGCAACGACACTCACTTGCATCCCTGTTTTGAGACCTCCAAAGGTCCATCAGTGGGTATTGAAAATTTCACCCTTGCAGAGGCAGCATTTGAAGAAAATTTTTCTCCAACGAATGGGAGCCCGGTTACTTCTGCAATTCTTTCTTCAGTCGCAACAACTGTTATACCCCATACAGTAGCCTCCCCTTTAGAAAGGGTTCTCAAAAATTCGCCTGCAGCCTCCTCATCAAAAGCATCTAAACTCAAGAAGTAATTCAGCCAACCACAGAGGCTGACTGCTTGGACCGTTTGAGGATTTTGCATTAACTCATGAGCTACAGGCTCATGCCTAACCAACTGACCACCCATGTTCACAGTTTTGCCTTAGCTGACTCAACTTCTTTTTGAAAATCAAGAATTTCCCTGTTTTGCTTTGGTTTTTCTCTGTTCCGTCGTCAAGTTCCTTTTCTTTTCCAAAAATGAACTTTATGAACTTTTTAAACAAGCAAATTTTTTTTTTAAATGTGATTCTCAATGAAAAACATGCAATGAAAAAGACATGTGATCATATTTGGAAAGTACCAGAAAAATAATAAAGAAAGATTATCTAAGCAGTTGAGACACGGTGAAAGGACAAGTTTAAAAAGTGGATTATCCCGCCCCCTACTTAGAGTATGACGTGTCCTCACATGTACTAGGGAATAGGAGAAAATATGGTAATAATGACTGATACAGACAGTGCAGTAAATGAATAGAATGAAATAAATCAAAAATGCAATAATCAAAAGATATTGTGTACCTTTCATTAAATATTCATATGTGCTGAGAAAGTTGACAGCTTCGGCATGAGATGACAGTTGGAAATGAGATCATAATTAGGGGTGGTGCAGGTGGATGAGGTGGATAGAAGACGTGGACGGACGAGATGAATGAATGAAATGGATGGATGGTACGGAAGATAAAGAAGTGAAATGTGGTGATAAGTGGAAATGAAGAAAAGGGGTTCCCTTAAAAGGAAACCTTTATTATGAGCATGCATTAGAAAATCATAGAGAAGTTGTAGGAGAAAGGCCAAAGCCTTCAGCTGCAGGAAGTGTTGTGGGAAAATCCTGAATGAACTTCTGCATGAATTCCTCTTTTGAATCTGGTTTATGGTACAATCGGAGGCGGTGTCCATTAACTAACAGCTTGAATCTAACAGGATCAATTGTAACAAGTTGCACTGAACCATTAGCAAATACATTCTCAATTTCATACGGGCCCAACCATCTGGTTTGTAATTTGCCTGGACTGTCCTTATATCGTGAGTCATAAAGCAGGGCCCAATCTCCTACTTTGAACTTCTTCTCCTTAATGTATTTATCATGCCACCTTATTTTCTGATTTTGTATCATCTCAGTGTGCTGCAGGGCATTCTTTCGGAGCTCATCCAAAGCATTGAGCTGCATGATTCTGTCCTTTTGTGCATTTGTTAAATCCATGTCCATCTCCAGTGTTGTTCTTAGAGTCTTATGTTCAAACTCTATTGGCATCACAACTGTTTTACCATACACCATTTCAAAAGGTGTATATCCTATAGCAATCTTCTAGGTAGTACGGTAGGCCCATATAGTTTCTAGTAACCTTGTGGCCCAGTTCTTCCTATGCAAATCTACAATTTTAGTCAAAATGGCCTCTATATCCCTATTTGTGACTTCAACCTGGCCATTGGCCTGGGGGTGATAAGGAGTTGATTTCCTGTGCCGTCTATTATATTCATTGACTAAAGCTGTGATAAGTGTAGAAGTAAATTGTGTTCCTTGATCTGTCACTATTTCCCTAGGGACACCAAACCTAGTAAATATTTCCTCATAGAGAAATTCAGCCACTTTATTGTCCCTAGCATGTTTCATAGGCTTAGCCTCTACCCATTTTGTGACATAGTCTATGCATACAAGGATGTAGGACTTAGCATTGGAAGGTGGATCAATTGGTCCTACAAAATCCAGTCCCCATTTGTCAAAGGGAGCAACTACAACTTGTGGAAATAGAGGCATCTCATCAGATTGAGTTGGTCTTCCCATCCTCTGGCATCTGTCACACCTCCTGGTATATTTGGCTGCATCTCTATGCAAGGTTGACCAATACTAACCAGTATTTAGAATTTTCATCGCTGTTCTTTTGGCAGTAAAATGTCCATCACATGGCTCATCATGGCTGGCATGCAGTATATCATGAGTGTCCTCCTCTGGTACACATCTCCTCATAACTTGATCTGGCCCTATATAGAACATGCAATCTACAATCCAAGAAAAGTTAAAGCTTTTCTCTACCAATAATCTCTTTTCCTTAGGGGAGAATTGAGGAGGAGTTCTTCCTGTAGCCAGATAATTTGCTATATCAGCATACCATGGGTGAATAACCTTAATTGCAAACAGGTGCTCATCAGGAAGGAGTCTTCAACAGCCACAAAGTCATCTTTCCTTTGAAGTCTGAAAAGGAAATCGGCAACCACATTGGCTTTACCTGGTTTGTCCACAATTGTAATGTCAAATTCTTGCATCAGCAATAACCATCTTGCCAGTCTCCCAGATATTGCTGCTTTGTTCACAAGATACCAGATTGTGACATAATCAATATGAACAAATATCTAATAACCAGTGATATAATGCCTGAATTTATTGAGGGCGTAAATGATTGCTAACATTTCTTTTTATGTAACAATGTAGTTCAATTCAGCTCCTTGCAATTTTTTTCTTATGTAATAGAGTGCATGTTCTATTGAACCATCCTTCTGCCCTAACACTGCGGCAATGGCATAATCTGATGCATCTGTATGAATATGAAATGGAAGTGACCAATCAGGTCCTTTCAGAACAGGTGCCTGTGTAAGGGCGACTTTTAAGTCAAGGAATGCTTTTTCACATTCCTCTGTCCAGGAAAAATCTGCATCTTTCTTCAACAGACTATATAAAGGGCCTGCTATTTGGCTGAAGTCCTTGATGAATCTTCTGTAATATCCGGCATAGCCTAGAAAGCTCCGTACCTCTTTTTGCTTGGTAGGAGAGGGTAACTTAGAGATAACTTCAATCTTAGCAGGATCAACCTGAATTCATGCAGCAGAAATATAGTGACCAAGTACTATTCCTTCTTGCATCATCATGAAACACTTTTGACTATTCAGTGATAGGTTGTGATCTTCACATCTCTATAGTACCTTTTCCAAGTTAGCTTGAGCTTCCTCAAATGTTGTACCATAAACAGTAAAATCATCCATGTATATTTCCATACAATCATATGAGATATCTGAGAAGATACTTATGACTGCCCTTTGGAAAGTTGCAGGAGCATTACAGAGACTAAAAGGCAAAACTGAATAGGCAAATGTTTCCCAAGGGCATGTAAAAGTAGTCTTTTCTTGATCCTCAGGAGCAATTTTGATTTGATTGTACCTACTGAAACTATCTAAGAATGAGAAGTACTTTTTCCCTGCTAAATTATCTAGAACTTGATCAATGAATGGAAGAGGAAAGTAATCTTTCTTTGTTGTCAAGTTGAGCTCTCTGTAGTCTACACATACCCTCCATTTTCCTCCTTTCTTAGGAACAATTACCAATGGGGAAACCCACTGACTATTAGAGATTGGGTAGATAAAGCCAACTGCTAACATTTTTTGCAATTCTTCTTTAACAATTTCTCTCAAGGCTGGGTTAATTCTTCTTTGAGGCTGCCTAATAGGTTTGAAGTCACTGTCAATATATATGCGATGTGTACAGAGTTTTGGGTCTAAACCCCTCATATCCCCATAGTCCCATGCAAAAGCTCTTTTGTGGGCTTGCAGCATTGTGGCTAGGGCAGTTTGTTGAGACAAAGACAACTTATTATTAATATGCAGACAACGGCCTGGAGATACTTTTATCTGTTTGGTGAGATCATTTATTGAGGTTGCTGATAAAGGTGGTGCCTGTATATCACATGATGGCTCTCAGGATCCAGTTGCTGCAGGAAACATTACTGAGGGTGGCTATCCAAAACAAATGGGCTATTCAAACCAGAACTAAACTACATAATGTGTAGAAGCAAGTTATCTTCACTCTGAAGCTGGGAAAATGGATCAGTTCGTAGCATCATCAACTGAGCTAATGAATTGACTTCTTCAGATTCCTCTCCTAGATCTGGCCAAACTGGTTGAGACAAATCTGGCAAAGGTTGTGCAGGTGGGTATAAAGCCAATTTCTTCCTTGAATGACTATCAGAAATTGTCATGTCTCCTGAACGACATCCTATAAGGGCATCAGCTGTAGCTAACCAAGGTCTGCCTAGGATAATAGGATATCCCCCTAGGGTTGCCTTAGTGGACAATATGGTGAAATCAACAGGGTATTCCCAAGATTCAAGGGTGATAATGACATCTTCTATTACTCCATCAGGTGTAACCGTGGAACTATCAGCAAGTTGCAGGACAGTCGGTGTAGACCGAATGTTTGGAATATTCAAACATTCCATAGTGTGCTTGGTCATCACATTAATGGCTGCACCAAGGTCAACCAAAACATTTCTTAGTACTTGACCATTGATATTGATTTTTACTACAGGACTTTCAGGATCAATATATTTTGGAATAACAAATTTCCCCAACATAATATTGGCTAACTGTCCTAGGACATGGATAGTTTGGTGGTCCTTTTTCTTTCTTGTTTCTTTAAACAAGCCTCTTTAATGGCTTTTCCATAAGCTGGAACATCTTTAATAGCTTGAAAAAGAGGAATTTGAACTTGTACATTCTTTAGTTGCTCCAAAATATCAAAGGTGGGTTCTTCAATGGTCTTGGGTGTAGTAATCTGCAATCTCTGAGGAAAAGGTGGTGTAGCCTGAGGCTGCAGGATGGGTTCCTTGGAGGCAATAACTGATATAGGTATATCTTCTACATGATTAGTAGGTTGTTCAGCAGCAGAGTCTGGAATCTCTGTTATTACAGGTGGTTGTGGAGCAGGGAGAGTGGTTCCAGACCTGAGATAGATATTATTGATATTTAGGGCATAAGCTGGATATGGGTTGGCTTCTGCAGAATACATAGGTTGTTGTTGTTGCTACTACTTGTTATTAGGATTTGGTAATGGTTGAGCAGGCATAGGCATTTGTTTTGGAGGGCCAGTATTTGCTACAGGAGGAGGCATAAGGGCTGGAGGTTGTGGCTGCTGAGACTACAAGAATCCAGGTGGTTGGTTCTGCCATTGCTGAGGACCTCTCCATTGAGGGTTCTGCTGCCAGTTACCTGGAGGTGGAGTCCATTATCCTTGTGGGTGCTGCCAACCTCCTTGAGGAGGTTGCCATTGAGGGCTTTGATAATTAGGCCAGTATGGTTGAGGAGCATTCCAAGGTGGAGATGGACCACACGTGGGTTGTCATTGGTTATTATAACTAGAGTAAGGATTACCAAAATTTAAAGGATCTTAAGGCATACCTTGTATTGGAGCCCATGGTCTCCTTTGTGCAACAAAGAAGACTTGGTCATCATCACCTTCTATCATCTTAAAATCAGTAGGTAACTGTTTAGCCTCCATATTGGCCACCAACTTGCATTTGCAGTCATGTTTCTTCTGTCTACAATGTGGACAAAACTTAGCCAGGATTGCCTCAGCCTCCTCATGTTTCTTGCGAGCTTGCATGGTATCCAACTGCGTAGCCATGTTTTTTATGATGTCCTGCTTGAAATTAGATAGCAAGTTTGTGATCTCCATATGGGAAACTCCGCTAGAAGAAGACTTTCCCACTGTAGCTTGATGACCTCTACCCTTCTTCACATTTGCTCGGGAGTAATTGAGACATATCTTCATGATATCATCCCAGGATGCTTGAGTGATATCTCCACCTCCCATCAGGTCTAAGGCATCTATGCAAGTATCATTGATTCCCCTTAGAAAAAGTAATTTATGAGATTCTTCATTAAGAGTGTGGTCTGAATTCTTTTTCAGTGAAAACAAGAATCTTGATATATAATCCTCCAGACTTTCATCTTCCTTCTGTTGAATTTAGAATATATAATCACCTTTACTGCCACTCTTACAGTATTCCTTGTATTTCTCAAGAAATTTTGTTTGAATGGCTGGCCAACTATTAACAACACCCCTTCCCAAACTCATGAACCATCTGAGAGCTCCCTCCTTCAAGGTAGCAGGGAACAATTTTAGTTTGTGAGCATCTAAAGTGTAGTCATAACTACGACAGAGGATATCAAACTCGAACAAGGTCTCTAGATCTTCTGTGACTAAGCCATAGAACTTAGGAAGTAATGAAGAAGGAATATTCTCAAGGTTGTCATTGTTTTGTTGAGGAGTAATGGGGAATTCAAAAGCAGGAGGTCGATTCGGTGAATTACGTGTCATGTTCACCTGACCAAGTATAGGAGCAAATGGGTTTTCTTCAGGTTCTTCGTCAAATGGGCCGAATAACAAGTCAACACATAGATCTTTAGCAAATGGGTCAATATCTAAGTCTCCTTCGTCCTCAAATAGGCTATAAGTGGGTTCAATTTTCTTGGAAATGAATGGCAGGTTGGGGAGAAATCTTCACTGAGCGTCTCTCCTTCTATGCATGCAATGAAAATGAATGATATTTTAAAAGATTTTGAAAAACTGACTAAACTACTACTAGCAATGACTATAGCAGGTTCTTAGATTGACACCATCCCCGGCAACAGCGCCAAAAATGGTCACGCCTACAAAAGGATATGAAAATCATGGCAAAACCTATCCTGGGATCCTAGGAATTGGACATTCCAGCAAGTGACTAATACCTCTTTATGGACATTCATTTACTTGTCAAACCAGGGAACGTAAACTTTAAATGGAGTGGCACAATATGTGCACTAAGAACCGGTTTCAGTCACAATCTATTGAAAAATAAACACTTGGAAAGAAATTTCTATCTATGCAATAACATAAAGTTCTCTTAACTCAATCATAGACTAACCAAAGTGGAAATCGTAATACCTATAGTTGAGGGACAAATTATAAACTAGCCTTATGCTGCAGGAACAAACACAGGGATGGATTCCCGATGCTGCAGGAACAGTATAAGACTGAGCTTGTGCTGAAACTTCTAAAATGAAATCTAACTTGAATTAACAAAAGATAAACAACTACGCTCCTATAGATACTTACTAAGTGGGCCCCCTTAGCAAGCATCAACTAATTGACATAGAAGATTGTGCTCAGAACTCCATCAACTTTTATTCATAACGTGAAATCATTTACATTGACTGTTCTGCTTCTGAAAACTAACAAAAACTATGATTCATATTATATCTCTAACTCTTACATAATCTGCTTCTCTATCTATCTATCTATCTCCTTCTCTGTTCTGTTCACCCGCGCAGGAGGAACATTTATTTTTAAAACAAGAGAACAACTAACTAACTAACTCAACAGAGAAAGAAGTGGATATGAAATGTATCCCGAAATTGAGGAACAGACTTCATAAATGAGTTATCCGTTCAACCCGATCCAGAGAGAATCTAGCACTCCACTCTTTCCAGATTAAGTGTCATTTAAAATCCTTCCCAATGGTTTCGGTCAAAGAGTCTTCACCAGCGCTTCCTCGAAGTCGTGCAGGAAATGGACTTTACTGCAAGGCCGAGATTGGCTGCGCTTGACTTGATCATACTTTCTTCAACAACCTGTGAAACATAAGGTAACAGATACGAAAGAAGAGGCGCATGACACATACACAATATCCATTCATTAATCACATATTTAAATCTATTTCATCATTCAAAAACTACATGCGCTATACCAGTCATTTGGGAAGTCAACAGGGTAATAAATATAGACATGTCAACATGATCGGCTACAGGAACATGAAAGTGTATTGCTACAGGATATCCCCCAATAAAAGGTTTCAAGAGAGTTAAAAAACCAAAATCAACAGAAGTAAAGGTATTAAAAGTACACCATGATATCCAGATGATGAGCATATTTTGGGCTCATCACCCCTTGTTGAGTTGGGGTAGGTTGGAGGACCATGTTGTTTAGAGTCTCAAGATATGGAGTTGAAGACAAGAAAAGACTAAAGGTAAATAACATAGAAGATAATGCAATATACACATAATACCTTCACCTGGAACCCTTCTTAATCCTCATATAAAGTTGAAGTAGATTCCACACTAGCTCCACTTTATTTGCTCTTTGATGTGTTGATGGAGGAATGTGGTTTTTTATACAAATAGCATGATGCTAGAATTAATATGATGAGAGATCACATAGATAGTATAAGGATATGATGAAGATGAAATAGATAGAAAATGTAACAACATAAGGGTATTTATATTGGATGCAATAGAAATTTGGATATAATAAGGATATGAAGATGGAAGATATTCAAATGGGATGAGAGGCCTCTCATTTATATAATTTACATGAGGGAAATCAAGGGAAAAGATAGATTGGTTGATAGATGGCTAGGATTGATTGAGGATTAGGGTTTGGATTAAAGTTGTAATCATGTGACAAGTGTCACATGAGGGATAATGGATAGGTTTAGGATTTGATTAGGGCATCATCCTTATAGGAATGGTTGAGATTTAAACATGTAGTATGAAATGGATGGATGAGATGCAAACCTATTTTGACTTTTTGTGGCAAGTGTCTAGATTCAATGTGACTCAACAATTAAATAAAATAATAAAAAATTTATTTAATTAATTATTGGAGAAGGGTGATGAGTAAGGATAAGTTAATTAAATAAATAACAAATATTTTTTTAATTAAAGTGGGGGATAAAGGTGAAATATAAATTAAATAAATAAATAATAAATATTTACTTAATTAAAGCGGGGCATAAAGGTGAAGGATAAATTAAATAAATAAATAATAAATATTTATTTAATTAAAGGCTAGGATAGGGTAAAGTCAAGTGTGGTTAGGTATGGTCAATTTTATGTGTCTACATTTTTCCTGTCTTTTATATGACGTCACAACTATAAGAAGTAGTGTTGTATCAAAGAAGAAGAAGAAAATATAATGGATAAGAAGGCATAAGGGCTAATGGAATGATGCACCAAACATTGGTGAGGGTGAGGAAAGATGATGAGGAGGTAGTGGTATGCCCCCTTAAGAGGAAGGTGAGTTCAAAGAACACAAGTGCTCTTGAAATGGATGGGAGGGTTAGAGGATAAAGGATGAAAGTATAGAGGAAGATGTTGGATGGAAGGAGAGGAAAAATGGATGAGAATCATGTTGCAAAATGGTATAGGCAACCTAGATTTAAAACTATACTTGACGTTATGAACCAAGGTATAGGGAACCAAGATGACAATCTGTCAAGTACGTGATAAAAAGGGTCAAATGGAAACATATTCCTTATAAAATCATGATATGAAAGACCATGATGTCCCTATGGAAATAGAGTGAAAATACCACACTTGATGAAAACAACAATAACACATATGAGCAACAAGAAAACATTCACAACAAATTGAAAAAAGACTAGGATGATGCTCCTATTCAAGTTGAAAACTGATTGATCTAATTGATTGATTAATTTATGATGATGAGGATAGAAAAATTAATCATAAGAATAATGTGTACCCTAAGGATTGTGTTGTTAACGATTAGGAAAACACTTGACTGGGAAGGAAACATCCCTATGTTGAAATTTTTATTAAAGTGGATCAATAAATTATCAATTGATTTGGATCAAAATAATGGATTACTTCTCGATGATGAGGTAGATTGTAAGATTGGATTGCATAGACTACGATCAATTGCATTTGGATTGATTGATTTATATGGTTGGTTTGGATTGATGGATTGGATAGGATAGGATTAGTAGATATGATGGTTAGGATAGGATAGAGGAATGGATGGGATCCAATGACAAGGAGAACCAAGGATTGGTAAAATATGGATAGGAGGATAAATGGATTGGATGGTAGGAGGATAAAGGGATTGAGTGGATGGATATGATGATGAATGAATTAGATGAATGATAGAATGATGGACCTGCAAGAACTATGTTGCAAAAGACTAATATACCCCACACTAGAGGTAGTGCCATTGCGGTTTGATGGTGGGAAAATATAAGGATATATGGAAAGGATTGGATTAAAGGAGGTTGACAGGAGATGAATAGTTGATGGTGGATGAGATTTTGGAAGACTTGTGGATGAATGGATGGGAATGTTGGCATGATCAACATTGGCACACACCTTGAAGGGTCGTGGAGTTGTAGAGAAGTGGAGTTTGGATTTTGATATTTAGATGGAAAAGTGGATACAGATTTTGGGACATAAGGACCCAAAATAGATGGAGGAGATGATGGAGGATTTAAGAAGCATATTTTTAAACATAAGGGCCCAAAATGGATTTGGAATGTGGGGGATTTTTAGATGGAGGATTAGATGACTTATGAGTGGATGAAGTTATTGGATTCCAATTTTGATTATGATTTAGGATGCATTGTGATAGGCTATTGTAAGGTCCTAACACTTTAGTGAATAATCACGTCAATATGTCGACCGGGAAGTGTCTAACAACTATATGCAATAGAGGACATCTCAACTTCTCTCTTTCAGGCTTCCTAAACACTAACCAACATAATAAAATTTCTAAACTAAGGGGCCTCTAATCTTGAAAGCAATAAATCATTTGTCTAGAAAGTGAGAAAATGACTCAACCCAAAAAATAGAAAACTAAGAATTTGAAAAGAATTACCACTAAACTAGAAAGCATGGAAACGATTAGTCTAAAGAATGCAAAAATTGCTGAAGAAGTAAAACATGCAAAGAAATTAGGAAAAAATTATCTAATGAAAAAGATAACAAGCCAACTACTAATCATAAAACCATTAATCAGAATCAATTGAAGAAAGGTGCTCCGAACATTCAAATGTTAAGCTTAGAAACTAAGGACTTAGTTGCAACCTACAGGCTTGACACTAACAACATAACATATACTCATAGAAATGAAATGCAAATTCAACGGTTAACTACTAGAAGGAAATGCATAATAGGAAATAGTATACTTATCTATCTATAACCCTCAAGTGGCCAGCTCTCGGGCATGTCTACTGCTACTTCAAATCACATGCACTGGAAAAATATCTAAGTTACTTCATTCCAAAGATGCATCCATATTACACAGTAATTCAAAGAGTGGCAAGAAAAATCATATTCATATGGTAATTTTTACTCAAAAGACAGTTTGGCAGCATAAAGATAATCTTCTTCTCTATATTCATTATTTGTAATAGTTACATATTTATATGAAAAACAACTAACAAAAATCCTATTTTTCAGTCAACAAAGTCTTCTTAATAGATTTCCAATAGCCAAGGGACTTTAAATCCCATGATATACAATATTAAGGAGGATCGCATGAGCCATAAAGTTTTTGAAACTGAAAAATAACATAATTATAAAGACTTAGCCTAAACATGTGCTCCTGGAATTCTGGTGCTCGCTTGCTTGTTTTCAAAAGTGTCAAGATCCACATTCATTTCCCTTATGGCTAGAATGGTGATTGGGAGTGGAGTTGACCTACAAAATGATCGAAGACTAAACCATTAAATCAACATAAGTTAGTTTAATTCGATCAACTTCAACAAATATAGTTTGTACACTTATTCATAGAAAGAGAGCACTTATTTTTCCTAAAGGTAATCAATTGACAAGGTTGTTAAGGAAAAAGGGTTTAGATTTGCATATTGAGCCCATTATACTAATGACGTTATTTTTACCTGATCATTTCCTCCCCTTCCTAAGTCCGAGCAGGTCCTCTTGCTCTTTGGTGTGTCCCCTATCCATCATTCCTTCTATTCATTTCCTCATACTTAGCACTGAGATCATACACATCATTTGTCTCTGTGTTTAATACCTTTGGATTCCTCAAGAATCCCTGATGAAAAGTAACTCTTTGTCTCCATCTGGAAAAATTGTCTTCACTCTAGTCTAGATTGGTATACACTGAAGGAGGTGGTGAAAGAAGGGAGGTTTGTACCTCATACCAATCCAGTTGATCTTTAATTCTTTAGGAATTTTGACTAAAGCTATTGCTCTTCCGTAGGACCATTTAATATTAAGGGGTGAAATTATTTCCCTTTTCTTGAGATGCATAGGGAGAGGGGTATACCTCTCTTCACATGCATGACATGCTAATCCTATTAAATGTGGCCCCTATTCTTGAAAGTTATCATGACACAACCTGAGATTGTTATTGTATTTGACCTGTACTTCCTTTTTAAGTTTGACACCCAAAAATTGTTTCTTGAAAGAGAGAGGCTTCCTATAAGGGTATCTCATCTGCAACCCTACAGTCTTTTTTGCCTGAGCATACTCTCTGGATCTGTCTTCCCAATGAAGGTGATTTTTCATAGTGGACAAAAATGATCTTAATTCTAGTTCTCCCACAAAGAAGTTAATAAAGAAATTTGTGTACTTTTCTAAGAGCAAATTGTGAACAAAGAACTCACACAAAAAAAATTGTTGTTCAGGGAGTGACTCAACAAATACTTTTACAATTTCCTTGTCATCGGGGTTATGAGGTTGGTTTTGGTGAATTCTTTACAATTTCCATCTTAAAATCTGCTCATTAAGAAACATGGAGTACAACCTAGATGGTCTTCTACAGGCTAATAGCAATTCACCAATTTCATAGGCATCCTACTTACCCCTATATGCTTGATGGAAATATTCTTTTAACATGACTAATTCCCTCTTTAACCTATTATTTTCAAATTCCACATCCTTCAAGAGGTAACAATGCTCTATCCATTTCATTAACATTGGGGGAATACATATCTGGAACCAGTTTATAACAATAGGTTCAGTTTGTGTCCCCTTTGATTCCATGATTGATTGAGTGTCACTCTCCTGCAAACTTTGTTCTAGCTCCACAATTTTACTCACAGAGGCATTTAACTCAATTTCCTATTGATTCTTTTCCTCAAAAGCACTGAATAATTGCATAAAATTACTTTTCAAATCTTGAATACACTTTTCTTTTTCACACAAAGCATCCTGATGCTGCTTACCCTGTTGATTCCATTGTTGGATCTGGTATTGTAGTTGCTCAATAAGCTTTTCTTTTTCTTCCATTTGTGCAATCAATTTGGCAATTTCCTTATCTCTTTTATGTACAATAGTAGTTTGCACCTCAATTTCTTCTTTCTATTGGTTAATTTGTGTTTCGTCATCCTACAACCTAACTCTTAACCCTTCAATTTCTATCTTTAACTTTTGTAATTCCTCATTTCTCTGATTGGATTCTTCATCCCCTATGTCCATAGAGAAGGATGCGTGAGGAATTTCTTCATCAGGATGAGGAAAATTTTCCTCTTTAGTGTCCTCAGGAAGGGATGAGTGAGGCACTTCTTCCACTTTTTCATCAATATGGGGTGCATTTTTTGCCAGTGTTCTTAGGAAGCACTTCTTCTACTTCTTCAGTTTCTTCAAGTAAGGAGGAGCAAGGAATCTCTCCATCAATATGAGGTATGTCTTCTTCTTCATCAGTACCCATAGAGAAGGATGCATGAGGAGTTGCATGAGGTTTTTTTCCACAAATTCAGGTATACTTCCCAGTCTATCAAGGAAAGGAGAGAATCCCCCCATAGGTTCACCTTCATTCTGCTCTAAGTGTGGCGATTGTGTTCTCTCCCCTTCTTGTTCTTTAGGTGATAGGCTTTCTTTTCCCTTTTCCCTGGGAAGTTCATCCCCTTGCTTTTCTACTTCATCTATTTCCTCATTATCAGGTGGACTATCAATTTCCACCACCTTTATTGGAGTCCTGGCCTTTTTCCTTTTTGAAGTACTACCTACATCTTGGGGTTTGATTTCACTAGCCCCTGAAGATAACCATTTACTCCTCTGTAGAGGAGGAGTTGTTTTAAAAACAACTTTACTTCATTTATTTTTCTTTCGAGGAGGCTCCTCCTCTTCTCCAAAATGCACAATTCCTACCTCCCCTTCTTGTCCTGGGGTTTGTAATTCATTCAGAAAGGTTTTCGGTGCATCACCGCTGGGAGACGTGGAGGTATATTGGGATTCAGGGGTGCCTAATGCCTCTGAGCAAGGTTCTTCTATAGACTACTCCTTTTGTTTAGAGGATTCTCCCTCCTCAAGTGACCTTCCTATCTCTTCATTTTCAAATTTTTGTGGAAACCTTTGCCACTTCTTCTATGGCTTATTGTGGAAATGGTATTTACATATTAATTGTATCAGACCATGATGTTTAAGGGGTCCCGTCCCAATTTTATACTTTTCAATCATAGAAGTGACTGAGTGGCAGAGAAAAGCTGGTAAATTTACCCTAAGTGTAGGGTCCTTAATGCCATGGTGTAAATGAGTCAGCAAGCAGAAAGGGGGTCCCACTACTGTAGTCATTTGTCCCTCACAAGTGAAATATTTAATAATCTAGGCTGCAACAGACCTCTAGGGATCTGGAATAGACATTCTATGAATTCCCTTATTTTGACCCATGGTGTTTATGGTCATTATAGGTTGGGGTTCCCCTTCCTTATGGAACAATTCTATTAATTTTTGATAGGGGATGTGGGTGTTTTCATTCAAATGAATTCCTTTATTCTCAAGAGCAGAAAGATGAGCAATGATTTTTGTACTTACCCAAAATGGTTTTCTGCGCACCACAGTCTTCCCATCTGCAAAATTCTCAACAAATTCCTTCACTAGTTGCTTTGTGTA
>VDFB02115145.1:0-13778 GCA_007258455.2 Sequoia sempervirens
GTACTTTTGCATTTAAATTTCAAATTTTCCTCAAATAGATTCTTCTTCTTTTTAAATAAACCTAGTAGGATTTAGAAACTATATTCAATTTCTACATATTCTATTCTTACATATTTTTAAAATAATATCTAGATAACTTATTCAAATTTTTACATCAAGTTGCCTAACTCTGATTTTTCTAAATTTTTTGCCACTTAAGGACCTATTTTTTCCATGATGATCATGCACATACCCAGTGCATGATACATAGTATACCCATGGGTAAAACATATTACATTCTTTTGGGTGATTGATGGATCCATGCCATGCAAGTAGTAGCTTCTACATACCACCAATGCATCAAATTTCCTTATGAAGATAAGGATGTCAGTGACCATGGAAATCCTAATCCATTCTATTATTGCAAGAACCATGAAGAAAAATACTACAATATCCCACAAGTACCTAAAAATGATGAAGGGCCAACATCCTCCTCATTCATTGACCCATATTCCCTAGCTTCCACCTCCAAATCCAAAACACCCATCATCCAGAACATACCAAACATCAAGGAAGTGATCAAAGATAATGATTGTGGGTGATATAACTTAAAGAAGGATTATTTTGTGCTTGGAGAGTTACCTCTTTCTCCTAAATCTCATGGGAAGCCACAAGGTCTATTAAAAAGGTATCTAAAAAAATGAAATTAGCATCTACTACTTTCACCAAGTCAAGAGATTGAACAAAGAGGTCATTAAAAAAGAAGATGTATCCAAATTGTTATATCAAGATAATAGGCCTATGCCCATTCTTCTAATGGAAGACAACAACAGAGGATTGCGGCTAATGATGGGGATATAATAAAAATGAGAAGCTGGGGTAGAATGACAATGGTTTGCTAGAATCCCTTGCTCCTAAGAAACAACCCAAGAATATTGGTCTTGGGTGTACTACCAACAAGGTGACCATTCTTGGAAAGGGTACTTCTAATAAATGAGCTAAAGCTTCCTCTTGGTTACCTACATCATATGATAAAACCCTTGATGACTTTCCCCTTCACATCACTAACTTATTTGATGATACCTCCATCTTCATGATAACCACTACATCATTTACTCCAAGTAGCCAAATCACTGAACTAAAGCTAGTATACCCCCAACTGATCAACTGTGACCAACAAGGACCACCTATTCTCGATTCATTCAAAAATGATGAAGCAATCTCTGAGTTTATGGGACTTCATGATAACTTGTCATACGAGGATCACACAAGTAGGATTTGAACTAGAACTAGACACAAAGGCATACTATATAGGGAAACAATTGAGTCCCTCAGTCACAAAATAAATTAAATGAGAATCATATGTTGATCTCTAAGTGAGAACCACACTATGTCACTTCTGATCATAAAATAGTAAAAACGAAGGACACATCTGATGGTGGAAACCTCTCTCAGGCACCAAAGGATGAGGGATTCAATCTTCCTCTTAGTGTAATGCATCCAAAGAAGTCAGTGGTACGTGTAGATAAATCTAATCCAATAAATGTGGAGACAGATAAAGTGCCTCATATCCTTCTACGAAGAGTCATTATTGGATGAAGAGCAGACAAACTTGGAAACTTTCTTAAAAGAGAAAAAGGAAAACTTCGCATGGTCTTATACAGATATGCTTGGACTTGATCTTGAAGTGGTTGTGCACCATCTAGCAGTTTATCCTGAAGCTAAGTAAAGTAGAAGCTAAGAAAGATGCACCCATAGATAGCATTGTTGGTTAAACTAGAATTGTAGAAACTCCTTGATATAGGATTTATTCGACCAATAGATTATCTTGAGTGGGTTTGTAACTTGGTTCCAATATGAAAACCCACTAAGGACATCAAAATATGCAATGATTTCAAGGATTTAAACAAAATATTTCCTAAGGAGGACTTTCCTCTTCCAAACATTGATATCATTGTAGACTTAACTACTGGACATGAGATGTTATCACTTATGGATAGATTCTCGGGCTACAACCAGATCATGATTGCTAAGGAGGACCAACACAAAAAAAAATTCACATGTCTGTGGGGAACCTACTATTGGAACATGATGTCCTTTGGGTTAAAGAATATTGGAGCCACTTATCAGAGGGTCATGAGATTGATCTTTCATGACATGATCTACAAAACTGTTGAAGATTATGTATATGGTACATTCTAGCTAAGTCAAGAATTAGGAAAGAGAATATAGACGTACTATGACAAATCTTTGGTAGGCTTGCAGAGTACAAGGTTCAGTTAAATCCAAAAAAGTGTGTCTTTGGGGTCAGATTAGGAAACTCTTGGGGTACATAGTGTCACAAAGAGGAATTGAGATAGGTCCATCCAAGGTCAAAGAAATTCTGGATATGGAGCCACCACAAACACTAAAGCAAATGTAAGGTCTACAAGGGAGGTTGCAATCCATCAAGAGATTTATAGCATAGCTAGCAAATAAGATCCACCCCTTTTCTCAGCTTCTCCACAAAGGGATAACATATAAATTGGATGAGAATTGTGAGAAATCCTTCCAACAAATCAAAGACTATCTACTAACACCCCCAATTCTTACGCCACCAATACCGAACAAGCCTTTGATCTTATATATCTTGGCTACATTAGTAAAATTGGGTGATCTTCTTTCTCAACATGATGAAACGAGGAAGCAGAGGGAAATTTACTCTATTAGTAGGACTTTGGTTGGATATGAGATGAATTATTCACCCATTCAAAAGGCATGTGTAATAGTAGTCTTTGCTTCACAAAAATTTAGACACTACACATGATTTAGCACAAAATAAAGCTCATTGCTAAGATTGATCCATTGAAATATTTGTTATCCAAAGCAACTCTCACTAGAAGAATGACTAAATGGGTAATCATCTTAATAGAGTTCAATATAGAGTATATAGAGTGGAAGCTATTAAGGGGCAGGTCATTACAAATCAATTGGTAGAGGCACCCATCTATGCAGAGAATCCATTGGTGTCTGAATTTTTTGGTGAGTTAGTTTTTGTCCTTGATGTGGTGGATCAGTGGAAGATGTACTTTAGGATGGACCACATACACAACACAGATCTAGAGCAGGCATTCTCTTCATCACCCCATAAGGTGATTTTACTCCCAAATCATACCAAATATCTTTTCCATGCACTAACAAGATTATAGAGTATGGTGCTCTTATAACAAGGTCAAGAATTGTGGTACAATGGAAAATCTAGGAACTGAGGGTTTATGGAGATTCATAATTGATCTTTAATCAAGTCAATAATGACTACCATACCAAGGATGATAAGATCACACCCTACAAGAAGATGATAGAAAGTTTCAGTGATTGCTTCATCAGCATAATATTTGAGCAAATACCTTGTGTCAATAATAGAGCAGTTGATGCCATGGAAACCATTGGGTCCTTATTATACATACTGCATAACATCCTTCAATGTGAATTACTTATCAAGCAACTTCTCATACCAGCATTTGAGGTATCAAAATATGATTTTGTGTGTGAAATCATTGGTCCTGGTTCTACATGGTATCATGGCATCTTCACATACCTAAACAAAGGTATCCTTCCAACTAACATCACTCCTAACATTAATAAAACCTTTATCAATAAAGCATCTTGATTCGTTATCCTAGGTAACACCCTTTACCATCGAAGTATCAAATCCTAGCACTTTGGAGAAAGTTGTCTCCTCGACTAAAGGCTTACATGGTAATCATGTGCAATTTAGGTTGATAAAACACTCCACTCTTGTGAAGCTCCTTAGATTTTATGGGTATCCAAATTGTAAATGCAGTTGGCTCCTTGCCATTATTGTCCTCAGTACCGTAGCTGGCAAGCCCGCACACTTTCTAGGTTCTTTTCTTCCTCTTTCCTTGTGTTTAGATGCAATTTTTTTCTCTCTCTTTTATTTTGTGAAGTGTTTGCATTCAATGATAGGTGGGGATAGGTGTAGGACTAAGCCAATTTCTTGTGATGAGTTCAAATCCAATGCTAAGGTTTGGGAGACCTTACATAAGGGAGGGGTTACCCCTTTCATGGAGAGACTGCATGGTTTCAAAAAATATGTTTCCAAGGATTTTGTTGATACCTGGCATGGCCACGTGTTGAACATGTTTGGAAGGGATACCACTATCAATGAGGAATTCATTGCAGAGGTCATCAGAATGCCAACTAAAGTCCAAGAAATTTTTATAGGGACAAAAATCTGTCGAGGGCTGCTAGATTAAATTTTCTTTGGGACAAAGAGAAAAAAAATGGTGAGACTTGACTATGGGGGTTCTAATAGGTCCAAAATCAATCCTATCTAGTGTGAGGTTGTCATGGTGCTGATGCACTATTTCACCTTGGATGGATAGTATTCAGCTTTGTATGGCCATCATTTTGTGATGCTCAATTACTTTAGCCACGGTAATCTCATCTCTTTCCCATTCTATCTTTTGCTTTCTTTGGAAGAAGGGATCGTGAATTATAGGAAGAATTCAAGGAACCCTTGCATGAGGGTTTAATGCTACTTATCGTGGATCATATTAAGGCTAACTGTGTTATTGAAGCCCATGCTCCTGTTAATTTTGTCAATTCAAAGAAGAAGGAGAAGGGGAGTGGGAAATGCCAATTTGAGGAGGTGGTTGAGAGTGAGGGGACAAAATTCAAGGAGTTTGAAGCTCGGTTGGATGGTTTCCACACAAACTTAGACTACACCCCCTCTCCTAGTGGGAAGAAATGTTCTGCTAAAAAGGTGACACCCTCCAACTCCCATGTTAAATGCAAAATTTAGGAGGCTTGTAATAATGAGATTGAGGAGGGTAAAGGTAGGAGGAGGAAGGAAAATAATCAGGGGCTTGTGTGCTCCAAGGAGGATATGGAATTTTTTTTGAAGGGTTTAGGGGTTAATCAGGTTGGAGAGGTGGCAGATCTTGGCAATAAGGACTTGGGTCATGGTGATGTTGGCGGTGCCCATACTACTTGGAAAGTGAATAGTGTGGTGGATTTAGAGGATTATCTAGATACATCGGCTTCTAAAGGGAAGGGTAAGACTAAGGTTTTTTTTCTGAAGGTTTGCATGAGGACGATCCCCCCATGAGCTCCCATCAGGGGAGGGGATTATT
The DNA here is from genome assembly GCA_007258455.2 of Sequoia sempervirens. Taxonomy (NCBI): domain Eukaryota; kingdom Viridiplantae; phylum Streptophyta; class Pinopsida; order Cupressales; family Cupressaceae; genus Sequoia; species Sequoia sempervirens. The sequence continues at coordinate 5,115 of VDFB02115145.1, forward strand.
CTGGGATGCCATGGACTATACACAAGCCTCTAGTCTAATGAAGGAAGCAACCGATATTTATTTTAATTTGCTAATGTGGTTGGCTCGGGAGCTTTAGGACCTTGATAACAAACATGACACAATTGCATGATGCAATATTTCTACTCTCAAAAGCCTTAAGAAAAAGCATTCCTTTTTTCGGTATGGATAAATCATTAAACTCTAGTTTAGGCCTAATGGCGGAGGACATGGCCAATTTAAAGAGAGATTATGGCTTGAACCTATTGATGTGTAAAGACCTTGATATAATTATAAATCTTAGAAAAAGAAAATGGATTCCTTGGTTTAAGGGCTTATGTTCTTGAATGAGAAGGTGAGGGAGTGGACTCAAAGATCTCTATTTAGTGAGACAATTGACAAGGAGATGGGAGAGGATGTTGATAAGGAGCTATAGGTTGTAGAATTGGGCATGGGGCCGAGCGTTCGCACTTAGAGCAAAACTGAGAAGTGGAAAATGGTGCCAAGGCAGGACGTGGAGGAGGTCATGGATATGCATGACAAGGTGATCTCTAAGAACTTGGAAGCAACCAAAATGCTTAAAGAACTTCTCTAATGTTTCTTGTTCTATTTTCTTTTGTATGGTTTTGTTGTTTTGGCTCTTCGTGATTGGCTAATGAGGTGTTGATTGTTATGTAATCAACCTATGTTTTGGTGTTTGGTTGGGCAACCAATTTGCTTCATCTTTACTACCTCTGCTCTTTTTTGTACAAGGTTTCAAGGCCCCTTCAAAACATGTTTATCGCTAATAAAAAACACTCGAACATGTATTAATAAATATTTGTTTGCTTAAAAAATTATGTAGTATTATAAACATGAGATTTAAAAATTTTGAATATAAGGAAATATTCAAACACATATTTACATAAAATTGGTTTTCTTTATAAATTTCACAATAGAATAATGAACACTTATAATGACATCCATGAAATCCAAAAATATTCGAGACTCAAAAATTAAAGCAAAGCCTTTTTGCTCACAGATGCCCCAAATAAGTGGAAGACAACTTTAACTACATTAAAAAATGGAATGTAGAAAAAAACTCCATTCATATAATTTCTATATAGGATGCCTAACAATCAAACAAATAGAATAATTATTTTGAATCTATGTACAATTGTACTTTGTGCAACACATAGCAAAATATTTGGCAAGCTCCAATTTTGAAATGAATTGTACACTTAAACAAATGGTGGACACAATATAACGATGAACCTCTCACATGTAGTTGCCGCTCTTCCCTTGTTTACATAACATTGATCATAAATAAATTTTGATTAATAAAAATAAAATGTAAAATTACCATTGACTATTTGAATTTTAAAAATCAATTACTTAAATTAAATACATAAAATTAACAAAATATCATAAAATTTAATATACATAGAAACACATTATTTGATCTCCCAACTACAGTAAAAATGTCGACTTGTAAAGTAAGAAGTTAGTGGTCATAAATACTTTGAAAGCTACATGGAAATAAATATACCATGTGGATGGGGAGAATAAATATACCATGTGAAAAAATAAGATGTAAAATTACTAATGACTACTTAAATTTTAAAAATAAAAAAATTAAATAATATATATAATATTAACACAATATCATAAGATTTTATATACATAGAAACACATTATTTGATCTCCCACCTAACAGTAAAAATGTGGACTTACAAAGTAAGAAGTTGGTGGTCTTATGTACTTTGAAAGCTACAGTAGAATAAATAAGTATACCATGTGGATGGGGACAGCTGTCTTGTAAAAGGTTGGCGTAGATAAGATATTAAGATACGTCAGTGGTGTGGGTGCCTAGCTGGCCGTTGGGTTTCTCAACAGAGGGTCTGCATTTCAGAACGGTAGTTGTCAGCCTTCTCTATAAATTTTAAAACATGATAAGTACACCCACTTAGTGTTTAAATAAATTCACAAAATTATTCGCAGTCATTGTGAATACAATACTATTTTCATTGTTTTGTTTTCTTCGATTCAAGTTTATCTTCGTAGATATATTCTACTAGCTTGAGTTTGTTTCAGTGGATTCTATCCATGAAAAACGAAAGAAAATCATTTTTGTACTATATGTTTTGTCACTGATAGGATTAAGAAAATTGATGAAGATCAATTGACTGCTTTTAATCTACTGCAGAGTTTGTACACAATCGGTGCAAATTTGCCAGTCAGTCATTCAGCGTTGATTTCTTCAAGAGACAATGTATTGATCCCACCAACGCAAAAAATGAAATGAGTTATCGGGGAAGTTAAGGAAAGTGCATAGAATGGGTAGGGCTCCTTGCTGTTCGAAAGATGCAGGTCTGCATCGTGGGGCATGGACTGCTGAAGAGGATTCGACTCTAACTAAATACATCTCAGCTCATGGCGCTGGTGGATGGAGATATCTCCCACACAGATCAGGTAAAATAAAACGCTTGCTCTCACTTCTCATCTATTCAATGGAATTTCAGATATATGCTTCACAGTCGAGTAACAGTAGGTCTCTTAACTGCTTAGATGGTGGACGATTTGATCTTCAGACTAGATCTGGCCATTGGTTTATTCAGTTGAATTTCAGATATAAGCTTCAAATTCCAGTAACGGTAGTTCTCTTAATTGCTTAGATGGTGGCTAATTTGTTTTCCCAGGTCTGAAGCGGTGTGGGAAAAGCTGCAGATTACGCTGGTTGAACTATCTCCGTCCTGATATTAAGCGGGGAAACATCTCTGCCGATGAAGAGGAGCTCATTATCAGAATGCATAAACTACTTGGCAACAGGTACTTTCATAATGTCTCGATTGAATAGTTACAAAATATGAATGATATCATGCATATGCTAAGCGTGACATTTTCCTTTGATCTATGTAGATGGTCACTAATTGCAGGAAGACTGCCTGGTCGAACAGACAACGAGATCAAGAATTACTGGAACACTCAACTGGTGAAAAAGCTGGAAAGAAAAGAATATAGTACTCTCAAAACCAAAGAAACCTATAGAACCTTGAAATCTCCATCTGCTTGTTCAGAGGATCACCGTGTAATACGAACTGTGGCAGTTAGAACTACTGCGGTGAGATTACCAAACAACCCCTACAAAGAGGTTCCCAATACTACTTCAGAACATCAAGAAATCAAATCGCAGAGGGAGGCTTCAGAAATTGTTGAAGACCCAGAATTATGGTGCCTCTCTTTTGTGGATGAGCTGATCGGCAGTGGCATTGAGCTTGTCGATTATACTCCAGCTCAAAATACCGTGGAATCTGAAAACTCTCCCGTGGAATTAATTGGGCAGCGTTGTCCCATGTCTTCGTCCAAAGTAGTCGATCACCAATCCTCAGACTGTCCGAATGACGCAGAAAATGAGGTCAATGCATGCAAGAGTACATCGTTTGTGAACGAGATGCCATTCTCGCCGTACGATTGGTCAACAGGTTTGTAGAGTTCGAATCAGAGCCCCGTAATGGAAAGGAACATTTTATTTATTTTGGTGGGAAGATTCTTTATCAAATTTATAGAATCATTTTTACTGCTCTAGGAAAATTCACCACCACCAATTCACCTCAAGGAAACTTCACCATCAGCAATTCACCATCATTGAAAATTAATCACAAATTTTTAATATGATGAATTTTTTGCGATGATGAATTGTTGGCGATGAATTTTCCAACGGTGAATTGCTGGCAGTGAATGCCCAATTTTGTTATTCAATGTAAAGAACTAATGAAATGTTTGATGATATTGATACAGATGATTGGATAAATGAATTACAACATTTGAAGATGTCAAGCCTATTCCAGGAGTAGGAAGGTTGGGTGGGAAGAAGTAGCTACTTTGGTTGTATATAATTTTCATAGAAGAGATCTTCGTGGCATAGTTATATTGATCTGAATTGTATTCATCTATCATATTGTTCTTAGTTAGACATTGAGTAAAATCTCAATATTTAGATTTAGATTTTATAAAATATTTTGTTTAAGCTATGTGAGTCAGCTTGGCTTTTGTTTTTATAGATCAAGTGGGATGATGATAATATATGTATATACAATTGCTTACAAAAAAAAAATATTGGAAATTTAAAATGATAAAATTGAGCAAATTAGAAATTAGAAAAGTAGTGTTACATAAGTTTAATTAATCAAGGAAAGGAGAGTATTTTCCTTAAATTAATTAGTGAGATTATTTGTTTACAATAGGATAAATGTATTAATTATGAATCTAGAAAAAATTACAAAAGGATTTCCAAATAACAATAATTATTATTAAAGTCTGTAGGATAAAAATATAAGGAGGTTTTCTACAAACCCACAACTTTTAATAACAAAACAAAACCATGAAACCAACAAAATACAACATCTTTAAGAAAAACATACAAAAATGATCAAACTAAATCATAATGAAGGAGCTCAAGAAACTACAAAGATTCAGAAGAAGACAAAGACTTGTTGTTCATGACATTCTAATTGTGAGTAATATCAAAGACATATTTGGCCAAACATCTTGCAACAATATTCCATTCTCTAGGAATATGAATAAAAAAGATGGAATTCCTGAAAGGAAAAGAACTTGCTCCACAAAATATGTTAACCTCTAAGAAGACTCATGAAACCTCCCATTATCTAGAATGGAGACCCAAATCATGGAATCCATCTCATATATTATCGTCTTTGAACTCATATCACATAATTCCTTTAGAGCTAGAAGGTTGGCTCACACCACCATCTAATTATTCGTATTAATTTTTGAGGAGTTTAAAAAACTAGCATATTTTTCCCTACTCCACCAATCACCACTACACCTGGATTTCCATGAGGAGAACCATAAGTATTTATTTTAATAAAATCCAATTGAGAATAATTCTATTTACCCACTTTATTCACCTTATTAGAAGATTTCATTGTACACCAAGAATGAGTAGAGCCAGCCAAATGGCTGAAATATAATTACCTTAAAATTTGAATATCATAGGAAGCTAAGATTTTCATCTATTAAACACTTAGCCAAAAAAGTTTCTTTTATCAAGTCCCAAAGCTTCTAGCTAACATATCCAATAAAACTTGATAACCTTGGAGGATTCAACAATTTCTTTCAAACCAAATTTGCTAAAGAATAAAAAAGATACCAATATCTCATGCCATGAAAAGTAAAGGTGTAAAAGTAGGGTATGTCTGAACTAGCCCAAAAATTAGACAAAGAAGTAGCATGGAAACTCAAGGTTGGTTATAGATATAGCAACACTAGCTCTAAATACCCTCTCAAAAATTGTGGTTAAAGAAAAGATATGAGCTATAGAGTCCTCATTAACCACACAAAAAATACATTTGGAAGGACCTTGGAATCCTCTCTTTCTTATGTTGTCCTAATAAGACATTTATTTTTACAAAGTGGTCAAAGAAAGAAATTACATTTGGTCCAACAATAATTATGATATTTTTTATAGTTTATAGACTTATATTTTTTATTTTTTATTTTTTTAGATGCGTGGGCACCCTCTATAAGCTATGGTGCACGATAAACTTTCGCGGACCGTGGCGAGCGACATCTCCCTCCGTACCACGGGACGGGAAACTAGAACTCGTGACCAGCCCAGGCCGCATTGGAATTACTTAATGTAGCTAGGGCCCCGCCCATTTTATAGACTTATATTAATAATTAATAGTTTGTGTAGATATTTTTGTATTATTAAATTTTTAATGTATTACAATTGTGTACTTCAATATTGAATAAATAAATTGTTTTATATATTTTGAGTGCATAAATTTGTCATCTTGTTAACAAACTATATATAATGCACTGAAAAGAGAGCGAGTTAGTAAGTATGATTACAAAAATTATTGACCACATGATTTGGAAGGAAAAAGGTATTGGCCAAATTTAAGAAATGTTAAGAGGATTGTATTTAATTTTAAACAATTATCTTAATAATTAGGGGATTTTTTTCTATATTTATAGAATTATCTTAATAATTAATAATTTGAGTAAATATTTTGTAGTTATTAAATTTTAAGTTATTATAGCTATGTACTTAAATATTGGGTAAATAATTAGTTTTATATACTTTAAGTATTTAAATTTGGTATCTTATTATTAAACTATATATGATATAATGAAAAGAAAATTATTTATTAAGTATGATTATAAAAATTATTGAACTACATAAAGAACATGGAAAGATGTGATTTAGTGCGCACTAAAAGAAATGATAGGCCACACTCTCCTCATTAACCTCGTAGAGAATACATTTGAAAGGACCTTGGAATCATCTTTTTCTTTTTTTTTTTGATATGTAAGAGTGTATTTTATTAATATTCACAAGAGATTACATTTTTTGTGTACAAATGAGAGCTTAACCGAGCTCACAGCAGTCAAAAAAGGAGTCAAATATCAAAATGGGGACAACCACTTGACTACCGTACACATCAAAAAATAGTTTACAAATTTTCCTCACAAATTCAGAGGCAAACACAAAATGAATATGTCAAAATTAAAACACTTAAACTTATCCACTACCATACTCCTATAGATAGATTATAAAATCACTAAGCTAGGAAAAATATTGAACTTATTCTATATGCAACCACTTCTTGAAAAACCTCACCCTCTCCAACACTTATGTTCAATGAAGCAATAGGTCGTCACCTTTGAAATCTAGCAAGAAACTATAGATCTTGACCACTATACTCAATGCATTAAAGAAGCCCAGGTCCCATGGCCTTGGAATTCCAACATCTAGCTGAGTGGCACCCACTACCTCCTTAAGGCCTCCCAAAAGCTTTGGCTTCACCATCTTCATTGTTATTTGCAAAACCTCATTCTTTAGCAATTAAAGATCCAATAATGTTGTAAAAAACCTAAGAAGATATGTATGTGTGCACTTGGTATCTTTTATGTGCTACTAAGAACACACACCCCAGTGCAAGCTTCACTCAGCCAAGTGACACGAAATCACTCATAAGTAGAATCCTCCTTATCCATTTGACAACGAGCACTAACCAACCTTATTGGGGTGTCTATTACTTTTTCCATAAAATAATTCATACATATTGAATGCTTGGCCTCTGAGTTCAACCTTTAAAGACTGGTTCACTTGTGTTGAAGCTTGGCAATTAAAAGCTTCAAAAGATTACAATCTATCCATGCAACAATTCTAAACTATGAAATTATCCCCTTACATGTATTCCTCGTTGGCTCTTCAATTATAGTAACTGTAATGATGGAAAATGTATCCCCTTACATTTTAAAATTTGTTTAGGCCCTCCCTATTGAATTGAGCATAATGTTGCCTTGATTTAGTGTTGTAATGTGTTTAACACATTGACATTAGGTCTTTGGCCCTTGTAAACTAAATGAACTTAGTTGTTCCTTATTTACGGTGTTGTAAAGTGTACCTTTACACTTTCAGACTAATCTAGGGCTTCATTAATAAATTGGGATTCTTGATTCCTTATTTGGTCATATTTTGCATCCATGAACCTTAATTAATGTGTATTTCTAAGGATAATCTTGACATAAACCAGCATCCAATCATAATTCATCTATTTTTGGATTGTATGGCCTAGATTTAGTGATCTAAGACTCATACGCCACCTTGGGTGTATGGGTCCCACCTATGTTTCGGGGTCCTGATATGAATTTCACATCAATCTAAGCATTTCTTAAAAAATGTATCCCAAAGCTTAGCCTAATGGGACTCATACACAACTTTTGGTGTATGAGTCGTATGTGGCTTAAACCTAAATTAAATTCACACTCATGGTAGGATTTTATTCTCCTAAATCTAATGTTAGCTTGTAGTGTTGTAATTTTGGGAAATTTGGCATAAACACTTATAAATACAAGGTTAAATTTCACTCATTTTCACCTAGCAAGTTTACAAGTGACCTAGCACCTTGAGTATTCATGCATTATAGTAAATTGGAGATTACAAAGAGAAGTCACGAGCATTTAAGAGCCAATTATCAAGTGTTTTATCTAGCATCATTAAGTATCAAGCATCATGTCAAAGTCATCATGTGTCATGTTTTTTTGAGCTAACATTTGTGATGTAGGGTTTCATTATTCAAACAAGCATTCAAGTCAAGATCCATATCATTCAAGCAAGAGTCAAGATTTACATCCTTTGGAGCCATCTCATACATGTTTGCAACACTTTTTTCCTAGGGTTTGGTGATTTGCAACATTACATTTTGTTCATTCATCATTCCTCCTTTACATATGATTTCATTACAAGGTTTTATTACCAAAACATGGTTAGACCAAGGAAAACCCCTTTCTACTAACAAAGCAACATTTTCCCCTCTCTTTAGTGAGTGAATTACAGATTTAGATTGAAGTCACATTGAAGAGCAATATAGGAAAGAATTTTTCAAGGTTGCACAGTTGTCCAAGTTGTCACCTTGTTTAGAAGATCGCTAAAAGACATCTATAGAGTAGAATTCAACATTTCAGATCCGAGAATTCAGTTGAGAAGAAAAAGCAGAGATTGAAGAGAAGATTTAGATCTTGATCCTCCTAAAAAGCCAAGCACAACTAATATGCTACTTCTATCATATGTCCCAATACAGTCAAATTTCCAAATTTCAAGAGGTCCAAACCTGTCACTGCCAAATTTTTGTTCCTGCCGAGAAACCCTAATTTGGG
>VDFB02115146.1:0-45704 GCA_007258455.2 Sequoia sempervirens
TTGATAATTAAATAAAGTTTCAATTATGCAAATTAGGGGATTTAGACAATATTTATTAAATAATTAACTTATTTAATGCAAAGGGGAAGTGATATGATATTTAATTAAATAACTTAGGTTTATTTAATTAAATAAGAGGACTTTAGGGATTAAATAAAATAATTTGATTTATTCAAATTAATAGGACAAAATGTTAGCATGAAAGGAGATAAATTAACCTAACTAGGTCAATTAGATTAATAGATGAAAATGAGGCATTTAATTAAATAGCTATGCTAATTTAATCAATTAAGTGAAAAGAGGATGAGTTTTAGGATGAAATTATGTTAGTTAGCCAATTTGATCCTGAACCGTAGATTTTTGGCTCACTAGGACTTCTCTCCATCTTCTAGGGTTTTTCACCTTTAAAAAGGAGAGAGGTAGGGCCAAAAATGCTAAAGGGTTCATTCAAATTATGTTATGTATGATGTTATCTAAGCTCGATGAAGTAAACTAAATGCACTTGACTAATTTAAATGAACGATAATGAATGCAAAACTAAGATTTAAGCTATGTTTGAAAACACACTATGATATGCAAACAATGAACTAAGAGATGAATAAATTTAGAAAAAAAAGAAATGGGATGAACTAGAGTGCACTTGGGAAAGATTTGAGCAATTTGGAATGTTGTGAATGTTGTCTAAACTTACTAAAATTCCATAGTGGGACTCATTCACCTTGGGTGGCGAATTAGTCCTTCTAGTGAAATATGTCTGGAATGAGTTTCTGACTGTCAAGATTCAGAATCTGACAAAATTCAGATTTTCAGTCTTAAGGTGGGACTCATTCACCACTGATGGTGAATCAATCCTCTCCTAAAATTATGAGAAATCAAGAGACAACTCTAGAACACCAGATCTAGAAATATTTGCTTGTTGAGTTGCTGAAGTCAATTTTGTACCCGAAACAGACAAAATTCCTTCTCCAAGCTTAAAATAGAGTTGCTTTGAGTTGAAGCACCTAGTTGACTTGTCTCCAATTTTCAATACCTAAATTCTTAATAAATTTTCATACAAAACACATGCACAAAGGGGAAAAATGGTTAAGGGTTAGCAAATAGGGGTTTTCCTTGGTCAAACCCCACTTTGATAATCAAACCCTTAATAAAATAATGAAATGCAAGAGAATGATAAACTAACAACATACAAATTCTATCAACTTACCAAACCCTTGATGATGTAAATCTAAAGTAATGTCAATGGTTGCCTTTTGAATGCTTGATTGATGCTAGATTTGATGTTGTGAGATGCTTGAATGCTTGAGATTGCTTGAATATGATATGTGAATGTTGAAGAATTGTCTAGGATATTGCTTGAATGAATTAGGAGATGTAAAATGAGGTGAAAATCACTTATTTATACAATCTTGTGCCTTAGTAACCCATTCATACCTCATCACAGGCCGACATCAAGTGTTTTTGAATTAAAAACTGAAAGGAAATTTAAAATATTTTGAATTTTGAGCCAAGAGGGACCCATTTGCCACCCATGGCAAATGGGTCCCACCTTAGGCTTGAAAGTGGGCATCAGGATTTAAGTTACATTTAATGTTGTTTATCGGGCTTACATTCAAAAATGCACTTAATTAAGCCTTATAAGGGCATAAAGGGGTCAAATAAAGTATAAGAAAGGTGTAAATAGTGAAATTATGCCTAGAGAAGTGTGAAATATTGTTACAAGACTTTACAACACTTGAAAATAGGACTTGATGATGAGTAAAGAGGTGAGTTTTAAGTGAATTGTAATGAATAGAGTCTAGAAAAGTGTAGAAATGTTTTACAACACTTCACAACACCTTCACAAGATGTCATTATTTGAATTTTAATACCTAAATATGCATGTTCAAGCCATGTTACATCATAGATCAAAGAAAAATAGATCTAACATCAAGAGGACATGCCTAAAAAGACCATGAAAATGACAAGTGTCCATTTTTCAATGGTGTAGATCCATCAAGACATTTTTAAGTGTCTATAGATACTTTTTATTAGCCATGTGTTCAAGCTTCAAGATCTTCCTCAAGCTATTAAGCTTCTTAAAAGTAACCAAGCTCTGATACCAATTGTTGAACACAAAAATTATTGAGAGGGGGAGTGAATAATTATTCTACTAAACCAATTGATTGCTAACCATCCAATTATTTCAATGTATCTTGTTTTAGTAGTAAGTAAGAACATGGAAATGAACATAACATCATATAACATAGACACTAGAATTTTATGTGGAAAACCCAAAGTGGGAAAAACCACGGTGGGGATTAACTCACAATATATTATAACTAGCTACAAGATATTATACATATAGCTCATTGTCAAGACACACTATCCTTGAAAGGCTCACACTCAAAGTACAAAGATGTGGCTTACCACCAAAGTACAAAAATATATGGCTCACTACCAGATATGTGAACTAAAAAGAATGCACCTTCTACATGCTGAGTACAGTTCTAATTAAGCTCTAAAAGAAGGAAATTTTTGTATAGGAATGCATGTGTACAACAACTACCATATTACTTCATCACATATCTTGCATCACCACTTTTTTTCATCTCTCTCTATCCATCTCTCAAAAAACCATACATACATTTATGTACATCCCAAATATATATATATATATATATATGCTCAACACAAAGATATTCTAGATACACATGGTTCATACATCTATTAGGTCAGCCTAATTGGATGTAAGCATACATAAATCAAAATATCTTGTCAGCCATAGAATAGAACTTCTTTGGTGCTCGAAACTAAAAGTTCAAGACATAATTTAGGTTGGACTAGACCTAAAACATAATCCTTCATGAAACATGCACCTTAATCGGCCAAAAGATTAAAAAAAACAAAGTTGTAAGCCAAACTCTTGACATTTAAATATTTCAACCTATTTTACAAAAATCATTGATTCCCCCAACATAACAACATCTAAGACTTTTGAAAAACTTATCAAAATTGTATGAGCCAACATACACTTCAGAGAGATTCCAGATTAGATTATCGGAATGGAGTAGCATGAACATAGTTTACCAGATGAGAAGATATTTAGACATAAAATAATGTTGGCATAAATCACAACAAATACAATAGACCAGAGGTCTCCTTCTTCATTCTTCCAACACTCTCCCTTATCAATTACATGTTTGGCTATCCAGGGTGACAATCCAAGATTAACTCCATGACTACCTAGTTTACGTGAGGTATGAATGAAAAGAGTATCCTTCCAGAGGTTGAAAAGAGCCATATCCAAATGATCATTGCTTATTTTTACTTCTTGTAACAATAGCACATCAAGTTTCCATTCCATTAAAGTATCTCTAGCTTTAAACTTTTGACCTCGTCGAGGGTGGGAAAACCCTCTCACATTCTAGGATAAAATGTTGTAATTCATGGTAACCAAACAAGAGAGTTATCATCCTCTTGTGGCAAGACACCAACTAGATTAAAAGTTGCAACCTCATGTTCATTGTTCTGTTTTGTATTTGAATTAGTAGGTGGAGACCTTGACCTTTTTCTAGAGTTAGAGGAGGAGAAACAACTCTTCAAGGGGATTTCAGTAGACCAGAGGAGAGAGAATGAGATGGATCTAAAGAGGTGGAGTGAACAACAATAGATAGGGAAGGTGGTGAAATAGACCTACAAGGGGATCTCAACAGACGGATGGGAGTGAGCATGGGGTGAATCAATAGGAGTGGGGTGAACAACAACAAAAGGAGAAGGTGGTTCCTTTTTTTTTTTAATAGATTTCCATTCATCAGTCATAATGATATCTATATAAGATGCATTGCCCACTGAGGAGGGTTCCAAAGGAGAAGAATGACTAGAGAAAGGAGAATTAGTGATGTATGGAAAGGTAGGAGAAGAGGAACTTTTAATGGATGACTTTTGCTATAGCTTGGGATTATTGACCACTTTGGCTAGGGAAACTTGCACTTGAGAAGAGTCAGACCTATTTTTCTTGATAGGACAATCTCATATCAAATGACCATCTTGTCAGCAATAAAAGTAGACAAGTGTCTTGTTTAAATACACTATTGGTTGATCCAATTCAAAATTTGGACCATACAATTTGATATTCTCTAGAAAGGTTTGTTCAAATCGATTTCCATACATACCCCTGGGTGGACTATAAGGCTAGCAAATTTATCAAAAATTTATTTGTATCATGACTTTACCAATTTGGGCAAGAAATATATTTCAAGAATGATCTAAAGGCTAGATTCAAAAATGGAAGTTTCAGCCACATTGGATAGTGAGAACGGGACGATCCTTTAGGGTGAAAATCAAATGTCCAGGCTTGCAAATAATAGATTTGTCCACAAATAATCCATGTCTTATACTGTAAAATTTCTTGAGCATTCTCAACAAACATAAACATACAAGATACATAACCTTTTCCCAAACCCCTAATGGACTCAATCACCCATCCCCTATTTCCCTAGTTTTGTTTAGCCCATTCATGAAAATCTAATTCAAAGGGATTCCTTTTAAGAAAAATAAAATAATAGTTGTGTTTTGGTTTTCAACTATGCAATCAACAACTTCATAGTAACTGGAATTCTAAGGTATTACCTTGCACAACATATTCTTGAATCTCCTCTTCCTTTTCTCTATTTGGAGTAGGGGTTGCCTCTTTATGGATTTCCTAGTTATTATGTTGTCCTCCCATCTCCTCGTTGGTGGTTTCTTCCATTAAACAATCATTCTTATCTCTAGGTCTACTGGCCAAATTATGGGTATTTACAGATGACTCTCCATTTTCATCATCAAAATTTGAAGGCTTTACATCACCTCTAAGATCCCCTCCACCTATTATGCCCCATGTTTCTTTCCTCTTCCTTGAGTCTCATTGATAAATTAGAGAAAAATGATGGGAATCCTGAAGAAGTTAAAATATATGCACACCCAAACAACAAATATTACCACCCATATGCACACCCCACCAACAAATATTACTCCACTTGTATGCACACCCAAAAAATCAACAATATTGCTCCCAATGTAGCCACTGGGCCACGATACTGTTCCCTAGTACCATCATTGGAAGGGAAAAAATAGACTCAAATATGAATAAAGGATGAGCAACCACAAAAATATTCCTAGATGAGATGCTATGAAATGAGAAACCACAGAGAATTGCAATGTTGGAAATAAAATGGGCCTTTGGATGTAGAAAAAGTTATGGTTTTTCCATTGACAGCCTTGCTCTCTTCAACTCTCTTCATCGTCCAATCCATTTGAGTCTAAGGCTAAAAGAGAAGATAGAGGCTATGAGGGATGAAAAGGGATATCACATTGGTAGTGTTGATATTATTAGTGTGTTCTATGATTATTATGAAAATTTGTTCAAAGAGGAGTTCAACTAGGAAGATATTCAACAAACCTTAGAAGAGAGTATACATGATTATATTCCTACTAAGATTGATCCAGGTTATAGTAGTTTCCTAGATCATATTCTCTCCTTGGAAAAAATTGAATGTGTTGTTTTCTATATGAAATCGTATAAAAGACCAGGTATTGATGGTCTTCTAGCTGAATTCTATCAAACTATGTGGATGTTTTCAAAATTTTCTATCTAGAAGCTTTTCAGAGAGGTTCCTTACCTATCCTAAGATCAATAAAGGCATAATCAAACTTATTCCTAAGGGGAAGAATGAGGACACCATTACTAATTGGTGGCCTATTACCCTATTAAATACTTCATAAAAAATCATCGCTAAGGCTTTAGCAATTAGAATTAAACCTATTGTGTAGATGATCGTGAGACCTAAGAAAAAAGGTTTTTTAAAAGGAAGATATATACTTGATAATTTAATGTTGGCTTGGGATTCTATGGAGTGGGCTCAGTAATCAAGTCAAAATGCTTTGATGGTCAAGTTAGATTTTGACAAAGCTTATGATAGAATTCGTTGGAGTTTTATTCTTAAAATGTTGCAATGGTTGTGTTTTTGTTACAAAATTCATAAAAATGTGCAAATGTTATTTCAAGATGCTAAATCCCACCTTATTATTAGTGGGACTATATCAAATTCCTTTGAGTTACAATGTCCTATAAGGCAAGCTTGTCCCTTTTCTCCATTTTTATATGTTCTTATAGTTGATGCCTTGGGTTATTTTCTTCAAAAATCCTATGAGATGAAGCTCATCAAAGGTATTTCTATCCCTCAAAGGTGGTGATTAATTCTCATGTTGTTGATGAAAACATGCATTTCTTGCATATCTCTGAAGAGGAGTTGAATAATACTATGGGCATCTTAGAACTATATTGTAATTTGTCTAGTTCACTTCTAGCTCACAACAAAATTGAATTTTTGATGACCCAACTAGATCCTATTCCACATTGGATACCAAAGGAATGGGGGAAAATAAAAAATAGAGAAATAACTAGATACCTTGGTATTCCTTTTGGTTTGGGAGTCTCTCTATCTCAAATGTGGGCATAGTTTTTAGATAGACTTAAGAATAAGTTGTTTACTTTTGGTAATAAATTCTTGTCCTTAGTTGACAAGATTCAAGTTTCTAATAATATTCTCATTGCGACCCATGTGTATTAATCCTTTTGTTGGATTCTGTCAAAGCAAGGTTATGAAGAATTAAATAGAATCATTCAAAAGATTCTATGGTCCAAATGGGATGATAATGTTGGGTTCATTGTTGCTTCATGGTCTCTTTGCATTTAGTCTAAACATAAAGGTGGCTTGGGTCTTATTGATCCCAAAACTCAAGGGACTTTTCTTGCTACAAAATGGATTATTAGAGCTACAAGTGGAGATGGACCTTGGAAAATATTAGTTCGACAACATATTATGGAAGCTTCCTTTAATAAAAAGTGGCAAGCCATTGGCTAGCTAGATAAATTACTTTTATCCCCTTCTTTAAAATCAGAGCTTTGTTTCCCCTACAATCTAGATATGGAAAGCGTGGAAAATAGATTTCAAAATTTTAAAATGGAATGGCTCTTCCTTGCAACATAGGTTCAAATTTTCTTTTGCTTCATTATGATGGAGTAAACTTGTTACTTACCATGATTAGCCATTGGCAATAAGCTTTTGTAGATATACTAATTATTTTTTCAAAAAAGGGGTTAGATAGTTTAAAGATTTGTGGGATTTTGTTACACTTGATTGGGCTTCATGGATTAATATCAAAAATTGATATGGGTTAAAAGAAAATTATAAGCAATTTCTATTTTTTCTTCAATCACTTGTCCCTATTGAGTTGACTATGAAATTATGTACTTCAAGAGATTGTTATTTCTTTAAAGACTGGCCTTTCAACAACTTCAATCATTTTCCTTTAAAGAGAATATACATCTAGTTACTTCCTAGATGGAATCTTATTCCTCATTTGAATCACAAATGAAAGTGTAGATTCAGCTCCAAGTTTTGTTCTAACATGAGTGCTCAAATATAGAGATCTAAAGCTGAATTTGATACATAGGTGCTGGTTTCGAAAATATTACATTATAAACTAATTGTGGAGATAGATTGAGATGTATTATGGTCTAACCAACTAGTTGTCCCTTTTTCATAATATTGAATGTTTGAAACTGAAACATTGAAAAATAGAGGTAGGTTCACCAAAATAAAAACAAAATGATCTAAACCTACTTATTCTTCTATATTTCATTCAATATCTAAGTAGTAATGTGTAAATGAGTTACAAAAATCAAAGCTAACCCAAATACCAATAAAAATGCAAGTTTTAAGAGGGTCAAATGTTGTGTACCTGTTGCAGAAAGTACTTTTTTCAGACCTCACTGAGGACTCATTCACCATAGGCTCTGGAAAAGTAACTTTTGGGTTCTACTCTTCAATATCTGCACTTCTAGACCCTAGTCGGGCACTATTGGAAAGCTAGAAATAAATTCTATAGCTCAATTTCCCCGATTTTGCAAGAAAGGTGACAACTTTGAAAACTTTTACAATTTTTCTCTCCAAATGATCTTCAACCTAAAACCTGCAATCACACATCAAGGGAAAGAAAAATTTTGTTTGTTAGGGAATATGGGTTTGCTTTGGTTAGACCCCATTTTGATAATTAAACCTTGAAATGAAACAATGCATAAAGGAATGATGAATGAACAAAATGCAATGTCACAACTCACAACACCTTTTTTGAACCTTGGATAAATTTGTAATCTTGCATGAAATAGCCTCAATGAATGTAGATCTTGATCACAACACTTGATTAGAAACAATGCCTTAAGTATGCTTGAATTGATCTTCAATGCTACATCAACATATTAGGTCAACAACATGCATGATGCACTAAATATTTGACATGATGAAATGAATCTTGATTGCTGCAATAATCTTCTATAAATCTACCCTTGAATGCCTTAGAAATGCTCTTGAATGCTCTATCAATGCTCTTGTGAACTCTTAGGATGCTTGAATCAAAATTGCTAGGTGAAACTAAGTGAAATAATAACCTTGTATTTATATTAACATTAAATCCCAAAATTAAAATATCACAAGCCGACATCAGATCTTGCATTTTAAATCATTAAAAACCACCAAAAACATATTTCAAGGAGGGGTCCTAGGTCCAAGTGAGGACCCATTTTCCATGTGGTGAATGGGCCCTATCTCACTTAACTAATACACACTTTAGAAAATATGAAATGTAATGTGGAAAGAAGGTAATAGGACATTGTGAGGACACATTCACCATGTGGAAAATGGGTCCTAGGTCACTAACCTAGGACACACACCATTGTAAAATTAAATTTTGTGTAATATCGTTTATGAATGTCAAGTTTTATCCCTTGGAAATTACATTTAATTAAGCTTGGACTTGAATTAAAGGGGTCAATCAACCTCAATTAATTAATGAAGCTCTATATTAGTGTGGAAGTGTAAAGATACATTTTACAACACCCTAAATAAAACACAATTAAGTCCATTTAATTAAAAAAGTCCCTAAACTTAATGTGAATGTGTAAAGCACATTACAACACTAAATCAAGGAAATATTAGGCTCATTTTAATATTAATTATTCCCAAATTAAGGAAAAAGGGATACTTTTTTTGTCACTACAGAAACATATCTTTTGAGACTGTTTTCATGTTAAGAAACAATAGTCTGCTATTTTTATACATTTCCCATCAATTTTTAATTATGTTTTGGGTTGGAAAGAAGTTATTCTCGACCTTGGTATGTAGAACAATGTGATTGTGGATTCTATGTGGCAAGTTATTTTAAGAAATATATGGAATAATAGATGTGTTGCTATGTTTTCTAATGGCTATTATCTTGTAACTGGCATTGTAAGGCTTTGATTTGATATATTTCTTCAAGTGGCTTGTTTTTTTCTCACAGCTCCAAGTCTTGTGCAAAAAGAATGAGCAAGTCAAGTGTTGTCTACAACAAATCAAAGATCAAGTTATGCAATTTCAACTTGATAGTAAACTCAACCTAGGTAGATATGATGTACATTTTATGTAAGAGTAATTATTGTAGCCTTGTGGCTCAGATATGGCACTTTTCTTTTGTTGTATCACTATTTACTCCAGCTACTTTTGTAGCTGCATTCTTGTAATTTAAATTGATTTGTTCAATATAAAAAAACTATTAATATGAAATATTCCAATGCTTGTACATTGCTACCCCAATAGTTGTACACATAAAAATAGTATTTTTTCACTATGATAACAATATTTGTTTAAATGAGTGTCTTATATGTATTAATTGAACATTTGATTTTACACATGACATACTTATAGTGGATAATTATGATATTTTATTTGAGACAAAAAATATTTATTTCACTTGTTCATGAATGTATTTACGTTTTGTTTAGTTAAGGATTATAAGTTATGAAGTGAACAACTATTTATCCCACAATGCCACATGTGATAATATTTTGATTAATATGTGAAATAAATATATACAAGATATAATATTAATTCATTTAGTACTAATATGAATAATCACAATTGAATTGCACAACTAAGGGAGAGGACCTAGTAGTTGAGCACCCTAAATTCACGCTTCTAATTATCCTACGTGGAAATTTCAAATCACTCCCAATTTTTTATAGTAGCTTACTTGGCAAGTCCCTTGCGTATGGATTTCGTTTTAGGGCCACATCATCATGATTTTTTTCAAGATGTAGTTGACCAATACTTGTGCATTCACATCATGGGTAGTTGAGTGCTGATGTGGCATCACATGATTGATTGCTTTTTAGATCAAAGGAATACATTTTGTTTAATTATGGGTAGTCATGTTACAACTATTGGTTCAATAATGATAAAAATATTGGGCATTATATAAACAACTACTATCAAAACTATTGAAACATGCTCAACTATGAGTCCTCTCCCCTATTAGACCCTACATAACTACTGGCCCCTTTCACTAACTATGGGACCCTACACAACTACTGAACTATGCACAACTGCTATTGGTCCCCTTCCACTAATGCTTCAACAACTCATCATAAAGTTCCTGAATATAGCATTTGTGGTACAAAATTGGAGAGGATTGAATGGGTGTTGGGAGAAAACAAATAAAAAAATAGTTGTATTTAAGTTAAATTGCTAAACAAAGTATGGTAGGCAAGGCATCTGTACTGTAATCACCTTCGCTTGTAGTTCTCATATTTCATAGTTCATAGTGTTATTTTGTTTTCTTAAAAGTCATTAAGCTAGGTTGTTAGTCATTTTCACGAGTCCAACCTTGTCTTTGTTGTAATTTGACCGTACGAACTACAACACATTTCTGAGATGCTAGCACATTGTGCTATCTTCTGAAGTCCGCACTGATGTCCTCAAGTAGAAAGCTCCCTGAGGCAAAAATTTGGACCTAAAAACTAACTCGCCTAGCCCCACCTTGAAACTCAAGATTGTAGAGTGATTGTAGGACCCAAAAATCCTCATCATTATCATCCTCATACCCTAAACATACACTCAAATGAGGTAAGTTAGGGCAGCCTCTTGCGTCTTGACCCTCCATGACCTATGGTTTTGCATGCAGTGGTCCCCCTCTCTTACACTAACCAAAACATATCAATAAATCTCATATAGTCACTTTGGACCAACTCCACTTAATCTGGTTATTTACGCTAAAAAGAGCTTTAGTTAGCCCACTTTTCCAAAGGAACACACCTCCAATCTTGCTGCAAACTTAAAATTCCACTTGAAAGTCTTCAAAATACCTCCAAAACTTTCTCACTAGAGTCCCATACAAAGAAACCCTCATTTTTTACTAAATAAGAAAGGGTTTATTGAAAAAACCAACCCCATACCTCATGCAATCTTATCTCCACCTCAAATACTCTTTTTTTAGCCTACAAAATCCTAATTCACCTTCATAAGATGCTGCCCCCAAAATTTACTCATTTTCCCAACCTAAAACCTCACTTTACCACTCAAAAATGCTCTTTCCTGAATTAGGGCTTAATGCCCAAGCATCCAATTGACCTTTCCTACCCTTGAAAACCTTCCAACACATAGAAATACACTAAATCCTACCAAAACCATCTCAGCCTAGCCTTCTTCAATTTAAATTCTTCAATCTACTACTTCAAACCATGTGTTTTAGGCCTAACACATGCATTTTACATAGGGGTAGTGTGGGAAACTCCACCAATTGACTTTTCCTAACCTAAATGTTTACTCCTACACCTAATCCTATTCTAATCAGACCCATTCCATCGAGGTACAACATGTGCAGTAGGTGGAATGGCCTGTTAGTGCATTCTAGCTCTGAAACCCTTAAACACACCCTTAACCAAGCACTTTCAGAAAAAAGAGTTCAATCTCCCTTAATATGCAATATCAAACATCCAAACCAATTATAATTTGAAGTTAGAACATTTATGTAACAATTTCAAAGTAAATCAAATAGAAAGAGACCTGTACGGAGCCCTATAGTCCCACTAAATAGATATTTTTCTGGAAATTGCATAATTGTTAAGAGCCTTTCGATGTCTTTTATTCAATCAAACTTCATCAACAACCTCTCTACAAGTTCCCACAACCTTTTTAAAGACTTCTCCCTCAAAACCAATCAACTCAACTTCCTCAACTACCTTTCCAACCAACTTGACCATTGGCATTCCCTCTAATTTTCGATTTTTGCACTTTTACACTTTTTGAAATGACAACATTTTTTGCAACATTACATTATTTGCATCATGACCCCATCTTGACTCAAAACTACAACAAACATTACATGCTAGCCTAACATGGCCTTATTTGAAAATATCAAGAATAAATCAACCTAACTTGACTCATTTCACAAAATTAAGAAGCATAGTGCTCTGCTCCATTCACCGGACCATGAAATCTTTCCAAGTCCTTTGGAAGTCTTCAACTCTTGAGCTTGCATTAACTCTTTGATCTTTAACTCTTTAATGGTCCTCCTTGTTCTTGCAACAACTCCATTGATCTTCATCTTCACCTTTGGCTTGAACTTGTCCATGCAAAGTAGTCCTCTTCTTGCCTTGTCAATTTGGATTTGCACCTTCATGCTCTGACTTTTCACCATCTGCTTCATCCATCTGCTTCCACTCTGTTCTTCATCCGCATTCATTGTAAAATAGTCCACACTTTGTCTTTCCTCTTTCATCTTGACCCTTGGTTTGACTCCCATCAAAATAATTATCAAAACAAGGAAGTAATAAAGGACTTCCTTCACTCTTTACCTCTTACCCTTTCTCTTCACAACCTTCTTTAGCTTCTCCATTCTTGGAACCACTATCATGGGAGCATAAGACTGCCTATCAACTATTCTTGTCATCCAAGGACAACTCTCTGTCCTTACCACACCAACATCACTCTCCTCCATTTCATTTGGAGACTTCACAAACACTCTCTCTTTAGCCTTCTCTTGGTCTATCACATCCTTGGTCTCTTCCATCACTGAGACCTTCTTCAAACTCTTTGCTTTCATAGCTTCACCACTTTGGTTGACTACAACCTTCATCCTTTTCCTAACCTTTATAATTCCTTTCACTAACCTTTGTCATTCTCCTTGGTTCACTGTACTCTATGCCTTCTTGTCCTGAACTAGACTTTCTACTTTTACCATCACTATATTCTCAGGTACTTTGACTACTATATTGGTAGACTATGACTTCCCACAAACCTCTTGTCCCATCAATGCACAAAGTACCTTACCCACCATGTTCTCTATTTTATTTTCTTCAACCTCAACAATTTTACCGTCTTTCACTTGCCATTTTTCTTGGTTCTTTTCACCTTTCACTCACATATGTTGTATCAAATTTTCTACCTCTTTTATCTCTATATTTTCAAACTCATTTACCTTTGTCTTAGTAGTGCTTGACTGTCCATTGTCCACATTTTCCTTCATAGGACACAACACTTCACCTACCATGATTTCTTCATGCTTCACAAGCCCATTTTGGCTTTCCACATCCATTCACCATCTTTTCCTTTACCTTTTACCTCTGCCTTCATTCTCTTTGCCTCTAATACCTCTTTTCCATTAGGCATTCCATCTTCTTTACTATCAAACATCTATTTCTTTCCATCTTCTTGTCCAATCAGTGGACAATATACCTCTCCCACGGTGACCTTACTAGGCCAATCTTGCCAATCCTTTGGCAACTCAATTCCATTCATCTTATCTTTGTCATATCAGACTTGCTCATCATTGTGTTGACAGTATTTAACTATCCTTCAACCTCCTTTTCCTTTGTTTTACAAAATTCAGTATCTCCCTTAACTCCATCATACTTTCCTATCTCATCTTGCCTCTTCACAAGGAATTCTTTCCTAATCTCTTCTATCTCATATTTCTTCACCAACTCATCACCCTCTTTACTCTTCAATGTTGCATCCTTGTCTATAGTTGTTGTCTCCACATTTTCTTCCTTTGTAGTGGTTGCACCCTCACTGTACTTGTCTTCCTCATGTCTTATAAACTCTTTTCTACCCTACATTATTACTCTTCCTACCCTTTTCTATCTCTTATCCTCTTCCACCAATGGAATCAAAGTAAAACAAACTCCATCCTTCATAATCTTATAAATATTATGCCTTTCATCATACAAAGCAAATCTCTCAAATTCCCATGGTCTCCCTAATAAAAAATGGAATATACTCATATGTACCATATCACATAAGATTCTATCTTTATAACCACCTATTTGGAACTCAACCCAAGATTGTTCATTAACCAAAAGAGAATATTCACCATTCAATCAAGAAACATAACAGGGTGTTTCAGAAGGTATCCTTGCCAAATGCAATTTATCAACCATTTCTTGTAACACCATGTTATCTAAACTACCAGAATCTACCATTATAGTACATACCTTGCCATTACACTTGTATGTGATTTTGAAAAGTTATATTCTTTGTAGCATCTCCTTCTCTTCAATCAATTCTCTAACCAGGGCATTCATCTTGTCCCTTCTCCAATACAACTCTTCCTTCCTTAGGGCAGTACTACACTCTGATACCAATTGATGTAATGATATGGAGGTCATTGACCTAATCAACACAATTTGAGTTCTTTCAACCACTTTTGCAATCTGCAAAACCCTCTCTAGCGTTAACTCCTTAGCAACAACCCTACTTGCCTAGTAGGTGTCTAGACCTTCCTTTCAGGTCTTGATTCTCAACCAATCTTCCAAACCCATAAAAAATGCACCTTTTTGAGCACCCATTATGCCCAACCAAAACATATCAATAAATCTCATATGGTCACTTTGGACCAACTCCACTTAATCTAGCTTTTTACGCTAAAAAGGGCTTCAATTAGCCCACTTTTCCAAAGGAACACACCTCCAATATTTTTTCCAACTCAAATTTCCACTTGATAGTCCTCAAACTGCTTCCAAAACCTCATATTCTCCAACCTTTGATCCAAAACTTGCTCACTAGAATCCCATACCAAGAAACCCTCATTTTTCACTAAATAAGCAAGGGTTTATTGGAAAACCCAACCCTAGACCTCATGTAAACTTATATCCACCTAAAACACTCTTTTTTTAGACTGCACAAGCTTAATTCACCTTCATAATATGTTTCCTCCAAACTTTACTCACTTTCCTAACCTAAAACCTCACTTTTCCACTAAAAAAATGCTCTTTCCTCAATTAGGTCTTCATGCCCAAGCATCCAATTGACCTCTCCTGCCCTTTAAAACCTACCAACACATCAAAATACACCCAATACCACCAAAACCATCTCAGCCCATCCTTTTGCAATTCAAATTCTTCAATTTGCTACTTCAAACCATGCCTTTTAGGCCTAAACACATGCATTTTCCATAGGGGCAGTGTGGGAAACTCCACCAATTGAATTTGCATAACTTAAATGTTTACTCCTACACCTAATACTAGTCTAATCAGACCCATTCCACCGAGGGACAACTTGTATAGTAGGTGGAATGGACTGTTAGTGCATACTAGCTCTCAAACCCTTAAACACACCCTTAACTAGACACTTTCAGAAATAGAGTTCACTCTCCCTTAATATGCAATATCAAACCTCCAAACCAATTACAATTTGAAGTTAGAAGATGTATGTAATAATTCCAAAGTAAATCAAACAAAAAGAGACCTGTATGGAGCTGTATAGTCCCACTAAATGTAGATTTTTCTAGAAATTACAGAATTGTTAAGAGCCTTTCAATGTCTTATATTCAATCAAACTTCATCAAGAACCTCTCTACGAGTTCCCATGACCTTTTTAAAGACTTCTCCCTCAAAACCAATCGACTCAACCTCCTCAACTACCTTTCCAACCAACTCGACCATTGGCATTCCCTCTAATTTTCAATTTTTGCACTTTTACACTTTTTGAAATGACAACATTTTTTGCAACATTACATTATTTGCATCATGACCCCACCATGACTCAAACTAAAAAAAAACATTACATGCTGGCCTAATATGGCCTTATTTGACAACATCGAGACTAAATAAACCTAACTTGACTCATTTCACAAAATTGAGAAGCATAGTGCTCTGCACCGTCTACATCCATATAACACTTCACTTACATATTGAAATATGATCATTTCTAGTTTTTTTTAACATTCGAACATGGCCTACAAAAAAATTTTAGTTAAAATAAACACCAATTCCACTAAATCAATAGATATAGGCAAAAAGAGATTTTTACATAACTATCTATGTTAAATTGTCTAAATGTATCTGTGTACATATATACACATACATATATGTTTATACACATATGTGTTCTACTGGTCATATAAACAATAGACATATATCTATGCCATAAACCAATACAAAAATATACATATTCTCACTATTCAGTAATCATTATAAATTTCATATCATCGAAATTACAATTCCTTGCGAAATTGTTCACAAGACCCGACTGCAAAACTCAACTATTTCTAACTTTTGTTTTAGGACTAAATCATGAAATAACATGCCACATCAACATGCCACAATAAAGAATCCGACAAATACATATCACAACCACATAACATTATATATACAACTGCTATCAAACATTCTCAAAACCCTAACTTTTGCAGGCTGACAGGGACTCCAACTCCTTCACAACTCTTGTTCATGAATGTATCTATGTTTTTTTAAAATTGAGATTATAAATTATGAAGTGAACAATTATTGATCTCATAATGTCACATATTTGATAATATTTTGATTAATATGTAAAATAAATATATACAAGATATAATATTAATTCATTCTAGTACTAATACGAATAACCACAATTGACTACAGAATTATTAGATCCTGCACAACTACTGAGCGCTTCCACTAACTATTAGACCTTGCACAACCTTCCACATCTACTATTGGGCCCCTTCCACTAATGCTTCAACAACTCATCATAACGTTCCTTGAATATAGCATTTGTGGTACAAAATTGGAGAGGATTGAATGGATGTTGGGAGAAAACAAATAAAAAATAGTTGTATTTAAGTTAAACTGCTCAACAAAGTGTGGTAGGCAAGGCATCTGTACTGTAATCTGGACCCAAAAGCATTTTGGCGATGAAAATTTAGACAAGGAACTTCAGAATACGAGGCCCCTATATCCTCTTTCCAACTGTTATGCGGTGTTTTCCACATTTCGACTGGTTGCCTATTATTAACCAATAAATTATATGTTTGAAAGCCACATAAAGACCATAACATCACCATTTTCGACATTCACATTTTGAAGGTTGTTGGGGAGCTTGGAAGGGAGTTAGAGGCGTTCAGAGGCTGAAGTAGAGCAACCATTCTTCATACCAAAATGCATGTGACAGGTGTGGGATGCCAATTGGCAGATATACATATCTACCAACAATATATGTCTTTTTACCATCTTGCTTAGGGACTGTGAAGAATTGAAATGGTATTTGCTATGAAAAGGGGTATTCATTGACGGGTTTCCAAGGGTTTTCCTTGCGATAAGGGGTTTTCATTTGGTTTTAGTGTATAAAAGTTTTCACAACATTGTGTGAGTTGGAGGTTTCATAAATCAAGTACTCACCACCTATTATGTTTTCCAACCTACAATTATAGTATGCATGTATATTTGGATCATATGAAGAAATTGAAACACAATTTTTACTCTACCTAAGACTTGTTATAAATTTTGAAGGTGTCTTTCATTACATTTGTACTATCTAAATAACAAAATATTTTCAAGGCATTCATACTGTTTTATAAAATTCTAGGTTGCAAAACATTAGGTACATTATGAAAACTATAACCCACGCATTATGTTTTAAAACCCTTTACAAGTAACAATTGAATTGGTTAGTCACTCCTCACCTCAATTTTCTCTATTTTATGCTTGTCTTGAGAACCTTTAATTTTGTAGATAGTAAGAATGTAATAAAATTAGAAAACATTGGGTGTTATGAAACCTGCAACCCACATAGTATTGTAAAACCCTCTACATGTAACAACCCAATTGGTTAGTCACCCCTCAACTCAATTTGGTTAGTTTTATGTATACCCCACCTATAACTCTTCCTTGTGCTCTCCACTACTTAACTTTGAATGTACAAAATGAAATAAATGGAAACTCACATTGTGTTTTCCAACCTACAACTATATTCTACATATATTTTTCAATCATATGAAGAAATTTAAATTCAATTTTTAGTCCAAGTAAGAGTTGCTATAAATTTTGAAGGTGAACTTCACTATATTCTTACTGTCTATAAAACTAAAGGTTTTCATTACAATCATGTTGTATATATATAATTGCGTTTTGGAAAACACTAGGTGTTATGAAACCTGCAACCCACATATTGTTGTTTAAAACCCTCTACACATAAATGCTTAATTGGATAGTGTTTTGAATGCCTTAAATAATTTTATGTTGCTTTGCAACCAATTTTTCCTTAGCTTTGAGAGTGCACCTTTATGATTAGAGAATGTAGATGTTTCTTTTAACAAGTTCTTTACAAAACTTGTCGACCTTTTTAGATAAGATTTTCATGTGTCCACCCCACTGATTCTCTTTTTCTACACTTACATCTATTATTTCTTTTTCCTTATCATCTATTTCTAATTGTATTTATTTCATAGAAATCTATTTATTCCATAGAAGTATTAAGTTCAAGAATCTATGAATTCATTTGTTCAACTCCACCTATAACATCACCTCTCAATTTCTTTGCCTACAAAAATTCTTCTATAATACAAAACCTCTTGGGTTTATCCACTTTTATATTTCCATTTGATCATTCCATATATTGCACAAGCACCTTCCTCAACTTCTCGAGAGTGGGGATAATCTCTTCAATCAATAGATTATCTATCTCATTCGCTTTGGTCTACTTCTTTTCAAGTATTTTTCAGGGTAGATTCCTTTTTCATTTCATGCATTCAAGTAACTGTTGCCTCCATTTTTGAAATGTGGATGATGCATACACATTTCAAGCTGCAACCCAAAAAATCCTAAAAAACACTATTGCAACCCACAACTATATTTTGATCTATCATAATTTCTATTTTCCAATCATATGAAGAAATTGAAATGCATTATTTACTCTAACTAGGAGTTACAAATTTTGAAGGTCAACTTCATTACATTCTTATTGTCAATAAAATTGTTACACCCAAATTGTGTTATTACTATTTTCTATTACTATGTAGGGTAAATGTGAATTCTGAAGATGAATAAATTGTGCTTGCACTTTGTTATGAATGCATTATGAATGAATGTTGTCTCATTTAATGTTATGTGAAGAAATGCATATATGTGAATGGATGGATATTGATTTGATATTATAACTTTGGAGATGTATTTTGTTGAAAAGTTGACTACCTTGGGCATATATTAGTGAATGTAGGTATATGTTCAATTCCTCCAGGTGGAGGGGAAGTATCACCCAGGAGAAGATCATGGTCAGGTAACCAGTAATGTAACCTATCTGAGCTTACACACACCATAGTAGAATAATTGAGTCAAGTTATTATGTGCGGAGTTGGTAAGAAATCCTTAGTTAATGTGTTTGCATTAGTAAGAGTCTTGTTTACTATTGAATGCATTATTGGGTGATGTTTATCTATTTGAGCTTGTGAGTTCTTTCCTTATTACTATGCTTGTATCAATGAGTAAGATATATGTGGAATATGTATATGTACACACATTTATATCGATGATAGACCATATGCATGAAGGAACACATACATGAGGATACATAGGTAGACATATCTATGCACACTCATGCATGAGTTTCTTATGCACATGGAACTATCCAATGGATCTAATGACATGTATATGTATACGTATAGTTACATTGCACGTAGGTGCTTATCAATACAATAATAATTATTTATGACTTCGGTGTGTGAATCGAATGTGCATATATATAAAATATATACATATACTCATATGTATATATGTATCGATAAACGTGTATGATGGAAAATAGACATGCCCATATGAATGTATTGATATATATATATAGTGACCACCGAAAAAGTATGCCTTTTCCTTGCTTGATTTGAGAATAATTAATGATAAATTGGACTTAATGTCACCTTGGTCTAGTGTTGTGACCTGTGTTTTACACATCCACATTAGGTCTTGGGCCCTTTTTAAGATAAATTAAATTAACTCTTCCCTAATTTAATGTTGTAAAATGTATTTATTTACATCTTCACATTAAATTTGGAAGACCTATAAATCAAGTGGACCTAATCTAGTGTTTTAATGTGTTCTATACATTCACATGAGATTTAGGGCCCTTCTAAGCTAAATAGACTCAGTTTTTCTTTAATTTAGTGTTGTAAAGTGTATTTATTAACACTTTTACATTGGATTTTGGACCCTATTGCATTTGTGACCTTAATATCATCATTAATAGGCCCTTATGACCCTATATTGTGCATCCCAAGGAATATTTTGATCAAAGACCTCACAAAACCAACATAAAATCTTAAATTCTTTAGTCCTCGACACTTTAGCATGGAAAATAGCCCATGTGGCACCCATTTGCCTAGGATGGCGAATGAATCCCATTTGGCCTATTTTAAAGGCTTTGAGTAGGAAAAGTGGATTTTTTAATTCAAATTTCTTCAACATGTTGGCCTTGGGGATCAAATTAACTATCATTTGAGTGGCTTGCCTATGTAAGAAAGTCTTCAAATCCTCATTTCATCAAATCATCATACATTCATGTTCTCAAGTCAAGCAAGAAAGAGTAAGGAATTTGAAGTCTTCACAAGGTTATCAATATAACTTTCAAGATCAATTCTAAGGCATTCAAGAGCAAGATTCTTCATCAATTGTTGCAGCAATTCAAGATCCATCATGATGGAAAGGTTCTAATTGCATTACTTCATGTTCATGATTCATTATCTTATTTCACCATTTTGGTTTAATTACCTAAAAGGTTTTTGACCAAGGAAAACCCCTATTCCCTAACAATCAACATTCTCTCTCTCTGTGATTACAGATATAGATGTTTAAAAGTCTTGGAGATCATTAAAGATTGGGCTTGAAACTTGTTGGAGTTGTGTCCCTATTGGAAAGGTAAAAATATTCACAAAAAGTCAGATACAGTCCTAAAAATTAGGGTTTTGGATCCAGACACTTAGAGGTACAGATTGAGCAGACCAAGAAGAGCAAATCCAGAATTTGAATTTCCAGAAAATCCAAACTAGACTCATTCGCCACAAGTAGTGAATGAGTCCCACTATGGGTTTTTTTCAAAGATTTTTGCAGATTTGGATACCCATTTGCCCAAAACCTGCTTCTGTGCAAACATCTAGAACTAGGACTAATTCACCTAGAAAGGTGAATGAGTCCCACTAGCCCTAAAAATTAGCAATTTTTAGCATTCTAGATTTCCATTCCATCTCCAACAATTTTTGAGGTGCACACTTTCAATTTCATATCTTTCTGTTACGTTTAATTCATCTTTCTTGGTCATTTTTCATATCACAGTGTGTTTTTCAACTCATTATCTTTTCCAAGTTTACACTTGGTGGTGAACCCCTCTTGTATTATGAAATCATATCTTAGCATACCTTATTGTCAAATATCTCTTTCCACTAATCATTGGATTGAGATCTCTTTAAAGTTGTTCTTAAGTGTGGCAATTGTGAAATAGGAACCCTATCCTTGTTTTTATGCCTCAAAGGTGGGGAGCATCCATTTCCATCAACCACATTTTGGTGAACCTGCATTTCAAATACCTTCTTTACTGATTTGGATTCCATTTCCATCCTAGATCTAGCTTGCATTAACTTTGCATTAGGCTTGCATTAGTTAATTGGCATCTAGGGTTTCTAAAATTTTCCATTAGTGAAAGTGCATATAGGTTGCTTTTTTGTATCTCAAATCATTGAAAAAAATCTAAAAAAATTCATTTTCACTTAGGTTACACATCATACAACATAAAAAGCATCCAAATCCATTAAAAATTTCTCAAAATTTTGAAAATAATCCCCACTAGGACTCATTTGCCACCTTGGGCGAATCAGTCCCAAAATAGATCTAAAACAACCTTTTACAACACTAAAAACCTTGTTTTTAAGCCTTTTTTTGCGGCCATTAGTTAGTTGTTTCATTGGGTTTACTTTTTTTTACATGCATTTCACTAAATCTAGCTTAAATTAGTCCATTTCATGCATTACTTCATTCAAAATTTGCATTTGCAACATTTCATTTTCAGATCATTGCATAATGTAACCAATAAGTTACCTTGTTTGAAAACTGAAAATTACATTTCATGTTAATTCTTTACATTGCATTCTGAGTTTGCATAAATTACTATTCAAAAATATTAGCTTTGGTCTTTTCCAAGTTTGTAAAGAAAAAGTTAGTCAATAAACATGTTAGTCATTCATTCAATACATTCCCTAGTTATGAGAGTCTTTTAAGACAAAAAAGTGGACATGTTCACACTTTCCTTAAAAAGCTACACCTACTTCTATGTATCCTATTGAAGCAAATATTTTTGGGGTCTATGTACTTCTCTTGCTCTATTAGGGTTTTTCACCTAAAAGGAGAGATAGGCCAAAATCCTAGGTGGTTCACTCAAAATAATGCAAGTATAATGGAAATATGAATGAAATTTGTGTACATGAGCTAAACTAAATGCAAATAACTGAAGAAAGATATTTTTTATTGAATAAAAACTAGAGAAACACAAGTTGTTTGAAAACACATTGTGTAGTGCAAAAAGACCTAGAAATGAAAGTAAATTACAACATAAATGGATGAATCTAAAAGTGTGCACTTGAGATATTGATGAAGACTAGAAATGACTTTTCAAATTCTATTGATCCTAATTTTTAGTCTTGGTGGCACTCATTAGCCATTTTGGGCGAATTAGTCCCAGATTTGTGAAACTGTTCTAGAGCTCGTTTCAGACAAATAGGTATGCAAAAATGCAGAAAACCAAAATCAGGCCTAGAAGTGGGACTCATTTGCCACCCATGGTGAATGATTCCACTTTTGAATTTCTAAAAATCCAAAAGTTGAAATTGAAGTCTCCTATCTGCTCTTCGACTCCCGACAGGTGTTTGCCTCTGAAAGTCTAATTTCTGAACCTAAAAGTGACTCTTTGTTGATATTTTTCCTTGGTCAATAGGAAGGTGTCTTCAAAAACTTTACAAATTGATCTTCAATTATTTCCAAGTCTCCAAGCTTCCTCAATTTGCAAACACACAAGACAAGAGAGAGAAATGTTGAATGTTAGGGCATGGGGGTTTGCCTTGGTCAAACCCCTTTGTAGGTAATTAAACCAAAATGAGAAAAAAATGAAATGAAGCATGCAATAATGGAGTTATTACCTTTCCATGAAGATTGATCTTGAATTTCTGCAACAAAACATGAAGAATCTTCCCTTGAATATGTTAGGAAGCTATCTTGATGACTTGCAACGATGAAACCCTAACTTGTTTGACTTGATAGAGAAGATAGATGGTGAATGAATGATAAGAGATGTGTGAATGAGTTATTATTTTATGAATTAGGGATTATAAGGTTGTATTTATAGGAAATTCTCCTAATTTACCCGTAAATTGGATCCCTAAGGCTGACATGAAGAAAAATTAAACTTAAAACCTAATTTTTCTCGCTCAAAAGTCAAAATTGACCCAAATGGGACTCATTTTCCACCTTGAGAAAATTGGTCTAACCTGGCAGGGACTTATTCACCACAAATGGTGAATTAGTCCTAGAAGGGTGCATTTTCCAGCTGGATTGTTGGGGAATGAGGAAATTAGGTTTATATAGTGACTTTGTCAGTTATTTCATCAAATTATGCCTCGGGATGCACAATATGGGGTAATAGGGGCCTATTAATGATGATGTGAAGATCAATAAGGGATTGGGACACAAAATTCAATGTGAATAGTGTGATTAAATACACTTTACAAAACTAAAATGAGGTCCACATAGCCTAAAAAGGCACAAGAACCAATGTGAATGTGTAAAACACTTTACAACAATAGATTAACATTAAGTTTATTTTTAAAACCTTCTAGATTGATGTGATAATGCAATTAAATACATTTTATAATGTTTAATTAAGGGAATATGAGTTCATTAAGTCTAGAGAGATGTGAGTCTTTTACAACACTTTATAACACCTTTACAAGACATGAGTAAATGCATTTGCAAGGGTCCAAGACCTAATGTGGATGTGTAAAACATTTCACAACACTAAATCAATGCATCATTAAGTCCAATTTATCATGAATTATTCCCAAATCAAGCAAGTTGCCTTTTTTCTATGTTACATTTAGCCCCCACTTTAGAGAGAGGATGAACTTTCTTCAACTCAAACTAAAGTAGACATTCAAGAGAGATCTGAGTGTATAGATGCAGATGAAAAAGGATGAAAAAGATCAAGAAGGTAGTAAAGCCCCCAGGATCCAAGATCCTAAGTTAAACCAACAAGATACATAATCATGCAATGGCAAGAAAGGAAAATGGGGTGGAAAAGATGCGCTCACTCTGGGGCCACAAAACATCATGTTGTTCAT
This sequence comes from Sequoia sempervirens, assembly GCA_007258455.2. Taxonomy (NCBI): domain Eukaryota; kingdom Viridiplantae; phylum Streptophyta; class Pinopsida; order Cupressales; family Cupressaceae; genus Sequoia; species Sequoia sempervirens. Next base: position 24,463 of record VDFB02115146.1, read on the forward strand.
GGGATGAGTTGTCCCAAAGAAGTGGTTTAGTGAGAAATTCATGCCAATGTGTTGGCTTCCCACCACATAATGAGAAAGTCATGCCAGCATGTTGGCTTCCCATTATACAAACCATACCAAAGTTATGCTCTTGATAACATTGATAAGGCACCATAATGTAATGTTTTTGTAAATGTTTTGAATTTCATGTAAAAGAAATTGTTAAAGGGAATTTTTCTTTGTTCATGTAAGGTCTTCTTCTTAGGGATCATTGTTCCTAATGTCTCCAAGAGAGGACAAGTTAGGGTGTCATATAATTATCCAAGGGATGCCTTATTCACATTAGGCCACTTCAGTTGAGCATTATTCCCTTGTCAAATCGTTATCCATGGGATGTCTCATTCACATCAGACCACTTCAATTGATTGTACACTCTTGAAAGGAATCAAACCCAATGAAACCACCAAGGAGAGGACATGTCACAAGAAAAAATAAATCACACCATGAAATTTGGACAAAGATGTTGTCAATGTATGCTCCCACTTTAAAGCAATTGCTAACACCATTACTACGAGCAATTACTTTAAAGTAGAAGAATGTATGAGAGATTATTCAAAAATCCCTATGCCAAGTCATATGTTTTTGATAAGCTGCATCATGAAGAAAGGGAATATGTCACGTGCAAGTCAATCTATAAGACATGTTGTCCACATCCCAAGCTTGATCTTATACATTCATGAAAGGTTAACGATTAGCCAAAAGAGACAAAAACAAGTGACACACGGGGATAAGGCTTCCTAACCTTTTGCCCCCATTGAGTGGAAGACAAGGGTGAGCTTGTAATGGATGATGGTATGCTTCCCCTTGTAGTGGATGCAAAACATGCAATAATGAGTATGCTATGATCCGACAACTATTGCATGGCAAGGAGCAACAACTAATTTTATTTATGTGGATAAGGAAACAAAGTTTCTTCTTCATACATGTTTAATGGGATATCTATCAATTTAGGATGTACCAAGGTTAGAGTTTTCTTGGAAAAATATTGAGTGATAGTATGGATGTTCAGTGAAGGCTTGTTGGATGGGTTGATGTCTATGAAAGGACAATCATGAAGATCATGATTTGGAAGAATGAGGTTGGGTGTATTGTGAGCTTGTTTCTTAGCACATATAGGGGGATGATTAACGGTTGGATTGTTTTGAGTATCAATAGTGGTGATATGAGAAGAAGGCTCTATTTGGTTGTCTGCTTTCTCTAAGGTATCATTCTTATGTGCCATAATATCGATCCTAGGAGGAGAGACTTTAGAAAAGTGACAAATAATAGGTTCATCATAGTTCATAGTTGGATTTGGAAAGATAGATTCATCACTCATAGGAGGCATCAAGAGAAGGATAACTAGGAGTGTCATGGTTACCAATGATTAGAATTTTTTATTCAAATAGATCTTCCATCACAATATCTTCTAACACTAAACTATCTTCTTCATGTGTATAGAAGATATTAGGAGAAGAAAAGGTTTGATTGTCATGATTATCTACACATACATCCTCATGTCCTAGAATGTCTTCTTGAGTAGGAGAGGTAGGATTGTCATAGGTCTCATTCATATCCTCCACACAAATTTGTTTGTCATGATCGTTCACGATTTTATCCTTATTCACTAAAGGATTTTCACAAGTAGGCAAGGTGTTGGGAGAGGAATGAGGACTCGGTAAGGTAGTGGCAATGATTTCAGCTTTGTGTCATAATGTCTTTGCAAGGGGGAGGAGAAGGAAGACAAGAAAGAATTTCATGATCTTCAATAATTGTGTCTTCTTTCATCAAGATACCTTCATCACCAATGGGAGAGATATCGGGAGAAAAATTAAGATTATCATGATTATCCATGCATGCATCCTTTTGTGTCAAATATTTAGTGAATGATCTTAGTGAGAAGAAGTCCTTAAGGGCTTCATCTAACACATCTAAATCATCACTACTAAAGGGATTGGATGTTATGGTTTTTCGAAATTGAATCATTTTTTTAATTGGATCATTTGATTTTTTTATTTTTTTCACTTGCTAATGAATATGATCTAAATGAACTAGGAACTAGTGCTGAAAATGAAAATTGCAAAAGTCTAAGTGCCATGAATGTGAATAATGCTTATTTCTAATGATTCAAATGTAAGAGAAGATATGAAAACTTAAAATTCAATGTAAAGACATAGGATGAAATGCAATTTTTTAGATTTCAAACAAAGTAATTTACTGATGACACTATGCAATAATCTAAAAGATGAAAGATTGGAAGTGCAAATGTGAACTTTAACAATGCAGGAAATGAGCTAATGTAAGCTAAATCTAATGAAATTCCTGATACAAAAAGTCAACCAACTGATATAGATAATTGATGTAAGTAAACAAAAGCATAAAAATAGGTTTTTAAGCTTTGTAAAAGGCAGTTTCAAGGGTCAAAAGGGACTGATTCGCCCAAAGTGGCGAATGAGTCCCAATGGGGAATTTTTTTGAAATTTTTCATTTTTTTCTGAGGGATTTTTATGTTTTCTATGTTGTAAGATGTAGACCTAAGATGAAAATGCAAAATTTTAGAAAATTTTAATGAGTTTAGATGCCAAAAATGCAACCTAAATGCACTTTTCATGAATGCAAAATTTGAAGCCTAGCATGCAAATTAATCCATGCAAACCCTAATTCAAGATCAATGCAAGGCTATATCTATGATGAAGGACTCCAAATAAGATAAGAAGATATTTGAAAAGTAGGTTTACCAAAATGAACCATGAATTTTAGGGGTACTATGGACTTCTCTTGCACTCTTAGGGTTTTTCACCTAAAAGGAGAGAGATAAAACCCAAAATTGAGGTGGTTCCTCAAACTAAGGTATGTATGATGTAATTGTGACTAAATGAAATGATCTAAGTGCAACTAATTGATAAAATTGATTGATTATGAATGAAAAACTAATGAAATTTAGATTGTTTGAAAACACATTGTGATATGCAGAATACACCTAAAAATGAATGTGAATTGTAACAAAAATGGATGAAACTAAAAGTGTGCACTTGAGATCTTGATGAGGAATGGAAATGACTTGTAGAATGCTACTGATCCTGATTTTTAGGTCTAGTGGGACTCATTCACCATTTTGGATGAATTAATCCCAGTTCTAGAAAATTAAACTAGAGCCCATTTCAGACAAATGGGTATCCAAAAATGTAGAAAACCAAAATCAGGCCTAGAAGTGGGACTCATTCACCCCATGGTGAATGAGTTCACTTTTGAATTTCTGAAAAAATCCAAAAGTGGAAACTGAAGTCTTTGATCTGCTCTTCGGCTCTTGACAGGTGTCTAGCTCTAAAAGTCTAATTTTTGAACCTGAAAGTGACTCTTTGTTGATATTTTTCCTTGGTCAATAGAAAGGTATCTTCAAAAAATTTACAACTTGATCTTCAATGATTTCCAAGTCTTCAAGACGCCTAAATCTACAAACACACGACAAGAGAGAGAAATGTTGAATGTTAGGGCATGGGGGTTTTCCTTGGTCAAACCCCTTTGTAGGTAATTAAGCTAAAATGAGAAAAGAATGTAATGAAGCATGAAATAATGGAGTTATTACCTTTCCATGAATATTTATCTTGAATTTCTGCAACAAAACATAAAGAATCTACCCTTGAATGTCTAAGGAAGCTATCTTGATGACTTGCAATGATAAAACCCTAACTTGCTTGACTTGATAGAGAAGATAAATGATGAATGAATGATAAGAGATGTGTGAATGGGTTATGATCTTATGAATTAGGGCTTAGAGGGTTGTATTTATAGGAAATTCTCCTAATTTTCCCATAAATTGGATCCCTAAGGATGACATGAAGAAAAATTAAACTTAAAACCTAATTTTTCCTACTCAAAAGTCAAAATTGACCCAAATGGGACTCATTCGCCACCTTGGGAAAATAAATCCCACCTAGTAGGGACTAATTCATCATAGATGGTGAATTAGTACCAAAGGGGCCTATTTACCAGCTAGATTGTTGGGGAATGAGGAAGTCAGGCTTATATAGTGACTTTGTCAGCTATTTCATCAAATTATGCCTCTTGATGCACAATATGTGGTAATAGGGGCCTATTAGTGATGATTTGAAGATAAATTAGGTATTGGGACATATAATTCAATGTGAAAGTGTGATTAAATACAATTTACAACATTAAAATGAGGTCCACATAGCCTAGAAAGGCACAAGAACCAATTATGTGAATGTGTAAAACACATGACAACACTAGATTAACGTTAATTTTACTTTTCAAGCCTTATAGATTGATGTGATAATGCAATTAAATACATTTTATAATGTTGAATTAAGGGAAGATAAGTTCCTTAAGTCTAGAGAGATGTGAAAGTCTTTTACAACACTTTACAACACCTTTACAAGACATGAGTAAATGCATTTGCAAGGGTCCAAGACCTAATGTGGATGTGTAAAACACTTCACAACAATAAATAAAGGCCTCATTAAGTCCAATTTATCATGACTTATTCCCAAATCAAGCAAGTTGCCTTTTTTCTATGTTACACCTATTTGTGAGGATGATGTGAAAGAAGAAGATATAAGCATGGACATTCATGATGATCATAATTGTTCCTCTCCTGATACCCCTCCTTTTCATGACAAAGGTATCTTGGTGAAAGAAGATACAATAATTAAGAATCATGAAGGTTTTATTTTCTCTTCTCCTCATCCCCCTTGGGAAGATAGTACATAACAATAGAAGATGAAATCATTGTGACCACCTTAATTTACATTCCTCTCCCAACATTTCACATACTTGTGACAATGGCCCAATCATGAATGACCATGAAAATGACATTTGTGAGGAAGACATGTTGATGTTAGGAGATCTAATAATTGAGAGCTTTGACAATCCTACTTCTCCCACTGGGGAAGATAGTATAGGGCATAAGGGTGTAATTGTAGATAATCATGATAATCACACTGACTCTTCTCGTAATATCCTTCATATTAATGAAGATGATAGTTTTGTGTTAGAAGATATACTTGAAAGTCAAGACAATATTGTTTCTCCCTTTCATAATGCTCCTACCATATGGGAAGATCTATTTGGTAAGTAGGAAAATCATAGTGGTCCTTCCCTTGATGCCTCCCCTAATTGTGATGAAGCTGCTTTACAAAATCTAACCATGGATGAACATATTACAATCACTCCTACTAGGATAGCTAGTATGGCACAAGAGAATGAGACCTTAGAGAAAAAATGAAAAACAAATAGATCCTTCTCCTAATATACCCACTATTGATAAACAGATAATCCATCCATTGATCATTCCCCTACTTATGATGAAGTCATTTTAGAAGAACCAATCCTTGAATTACAAGAACATGTGGTTTGTAGTTCTCCTAAATCTCTCCTTCTAGGGATGATATCATGGTGCAAGAAAATGATAACATTGAAAATAATGATATAGTGTCCTTAGAAGAAGATGAAGAGGCAACATTAGACTCTCACTCGCTAAGGGATGTTAATATTATTCAACCTCAACTCATCCTTTACCCACCATCACACAAAACTAAAACTCAAAACAAACCCCAATCATCCTTTACCCACCTAAGAATAATATGTCACAACAGTTGAGTCATAATACCATTGCTCATACATATAAAACTAGAAACAATCCACAATTGCAACAACCAACCTTGACAACCTTACCTATTCCTAATCCCATATTGCCCAATGGTCCTCATTTTCCTTTGCATAGTGGGAAAGAGTATGATCTTGTTGAAAAACTTAAAAATACTCTTGCAAAAATATCGCTATGGGACCTAATTCATAATTCACCTAATTATCACACTATGCTTCACATTGCCTTGCAACAAGTTCCTATCCCTTCTAATTCACAACCGAATGACATAGAAGCCATGTTTCAAGGAATACATGTTGAAATTGTTTTCCACCAAAGTGAACTTCACCCTTTGGAAGTGCAAAAAAAAAATGATGCTTTCATGATCATAGCTCAATACAATAAGATAGGGATAAAGTAGACCCATGTTCACAATGGCTCAACCCTTAATGTGTGTAGCGTAAACCTCTTGGATAGGCTTTGTGTGGATAAATAAAAAATTCAACCTACCTCTTTATCCATTAGTGGATTTGAAAATGTAGGAAAGAAATCACTCGGTGTGATCACTTTACCTATTACAGCTGGAAAGGCCACATTGGAAACATTGATCCATGTTATGCCTCATGTTAGGCAAGCCATGCATTCATGCAATGAATGGTGTGCCTTCTACTCTTTACTATAAAATTAAATACGTCTAAAACAACGAAGTATACACACTCAAAAGTGATCAAGAGCCTTATAGTGTTTTACAACTTGAAAAAGGTAAAGAAAATCCTTTGGCAACATTAACACCAACTACACAAGTGGAACACATGCAATAGAAAGACAAAGAAAAAAACATTAAGGAAGTCACAAAGATATTAGAAGATGATTGGGGTTCCTTAGATTTCACATGAAGATTCATTGGAGAATGCAAGCTCATAAACAAGGAATCTAAAAAGGGAAAAGAAAAAATAATAAATTCATAATACCCTTCGAAAGCATCCACCTCATCCACTTTAGACAAAGAAGAAAATTACACAACAAACTTTGATGAACTTAATCATGAGAAACCATCAGATCCAAAAGCAATAAAAAGGCTTTATGGAAAAGGTTATGAAATGATGAAACAACTTGGTTATCTAGTGCAAAAGGATGTGGTGCAAGAGAACAAGGTATATGTGTCCCTATAGAGCCTCACACACAAAAAAATACTAGTGGTCTTGGTTATTTCCCCTCGAAAGAAACAAACAAGCCTTCACTTAATATCAAAACTATTACAAAATACTCCTATAAGCCAAAATTAACATTAGTGCATCCTGAACTGATAGACACTAGTGGTCTTGAAAGTTATCCTTTGCAAGAAACAAAAAAAAAAGAAATCTTTCACTTAATGTCAATGTCATCTCGCAAAACACCAATGATTTGAATTCGTTTGATTTTACACCCTCCTTTAGGGGAGAGAACAAAATATCATAGTCTAAAGAGTCTTGCATAGGTATGACGACTAATACTAAGTAAGAAATATCTTTTCCACAAACTACATGAACACCTTTTACCATTGATCAAGAGGGTATCTTGTTGAGACTCCTCCAAGATCACTTGATATCTCTCCCTCCAAGAACTCAAAAGAAATTTTATTACAAGAATTCATTTTTCACATATCATAGAGTTCATGGTCATGATACTAATGAATGTAATGCTTTGAGTAGTAAAATCCAACATCTTAAGGAGTTTAGTGCTCTTCCTTATGTGGGGGCACCTCATTCCTCTAATCGATACTGATTTTCACTCTAGCATGTTTCTCATCAATCATTTTGGCTCATCTTTGTCTTGCACTAAGTGGGGGCAAGGGTTTAGATATCCTCGTGCTCGCATGTCACTTGTCATTATATCCTTTCGCTAGCTGACCACCTTTCATGTACATATAAGAGCAAGCTTGGGATGTGGATGACATGCCTTAAGATTGAGTCACATGTGACATACTTATTCATGATGTAGCTTATTGGAAAGATATGACTTAGAATAGGGCTTTCTGAATAAGCTCTCATATCTTTTTCTACTTTAAATCAATTTCTCACAATAATGGTGTTAGCAATCACTTTAAAGTGGGGGCATAAATCGATAATCATGTTTCATTGCACAATTTTTCTTTCTTCCTACGTTGTGTCCTTTTCTTGGTGGTGTCATTGGGCTTGATTTCCTCCAAGAGCATGATATTTCTTCAACTTGTCCTCTCATGGAAATATTAGGCACAATGTTCCCTAAGATGAGACCTTTTACAAACTAAGCAAAGTCCCTTTGAACATTCCTTGCAATATTTTGCATTTATAATGTCTATGAGTTTCAAGCATACAAAGTTTTGCTTGCCTCATGGATCTCGAAGATCATTTTTGTGTGGCACCTTATTAAAGTTATCGGGAGGTATAAATTTGGTATGGTTTGAGCAGGAAGCCCAATCTGAGGCATGAATTTCCCCATAGTCACTTGTGTGTGTGTGAGTGCATACGAGCCATGAGTCTATGTTTCTCACCTTTGAGGACTTCTCACCTAATGTACAACCAAGAGTTTGGTCACCTCAGAGTGAGTATGCATTTTTAGATAAACAGCCTAGATCTAATCCACATTGTGCTGGAAAAATGGTCAAAGCTTGATCCACCATTTTATTTTTTCTTAATTTTGTTCTTCTAATTTTTGTCATTGCATGATTGTTTATCTTGTTCTGTTGCAAATATTTCACCTCTTGTGTGTCTTTTTGTGCTTATGTTGGTTTGATGTAGGATCTTGGATCCTAGGGGCTTGGCCACCTCATTTGATCTTTTTCATCCTTTTTCATCTATATTGGTATGATGGGACCCCTCTTGAATGTCTACTTTAGTGCGAGTTTGAAGCAAGTTCACCCTCTCACTAAAGTGGAGGCTAAATGTGACCACCAAAAAAGTACACCTTTTCTTTGCTTGATTTTGGAATAATTAATGATAAATTGGACTTAATGTCACCTTGGTCTAGTGTTGTGAGGTGTTTTACACATCCACATTAGGTCTTAGGCCTTTTTAAGATAAATTAACTTAACTCTGCCCTAATTTAATGTTGGAAAATGTATTTATTTACATCTTCACATTAAATTTGGAAGACTTGCAAATCAAGTGGATGTAATCTAGTCTTGTAATGTGTTTTACACATTCACATGAGATTTAGGGCCCTTCTAAGCTAAATAGAATCAATTTTTCCTTAATTTAGTGTTGTAAAGTGTATTTATTTACAATTTCACATTGGATTTTGGGCCCTATTACATATATGACCTTAATATCATCATTAATATTCCCCTACAACCCCATATTGTGCATCCTAGGGAATATTTTGATCAAAGACCTCACAAAATCAACATAAAAGCTTAAATTCTTTACTCCCCAACACTTTAGCATGGAAAATAGCCCCTCTAGGACCCATTTTCCACCTTGGGTGAATGAGTCCCATCCAGGTGGGACTCATTCGTACAGGATGGCAAATGAGTCCCATTTGGCCTATTTTAAATTCTTTGAGCAGGAAAAGTGGTTTTTTTAATTCAAATTTCATCAATTTCGACCTTCGGGATCAAATTAAAGGTCATTTGAGTGCCTTGCCTATATAAAAATCCTTCAAATCCTCAATTCATCCAAGAATTATAAATTCATGTTCTCAAGTCAAGCAAGCAAGAGGTAGGCATTTCAAGTCTTCACGAGGTTTTCAAGATAGATTTCAAGATCAATTCCGATGCATTCAAGAGCAATATTCCTCATCAATTGTTGGAACAATTCAAGATCCATCATCATGGAAAGGTTCTAATTGTATTACTTCATGTTCATGATTCATTATCTTATTTCATCATTTTGGTTTAATTACCTAAAAGGGGTTTGACCAAGGCAAACCCCTATTCCCTAACAATCAACATTTTCTCTCTCTCTCTCTCTCTCTCTCTCTCTCTCTCTCTCTCTCTCTCTCTCTCTCTCTCTTTGTGTGATTACAGTTCTAGATGTTTTGGAGGGTTGGAGATCATTAAATATTAGGCTTGAAACTTATTGGAGTTGTCTCCCTATTGGAAAGGTCAAAATCTTCACAAAAATCACATATAGTCCTAAAAATTAGGGTTTTGGATCCGGACACCTAGAGGTACAGATTGAGCAAACTAAGAAGAGAAGATCCAAACTTTGAATTTCCAGAAAATCCAAACTGGACTCATTCGCCTCAAGTGGCAAATGAGTCCCAATGTGGGTTGTTTTTAGAGATTTTTGCATATTTGGATACCCATTTTCCTAAAACCTGCTTCTGTGCAGAAATCGAGAACTGGGATTGATTTGCCCAGAAATGTGAATGAGTCCCACCAGGCCTAAACATCAACATTTTTAGGATTCCAGAGTTTCATTCCATCTCCAACAAGTTTCTAGGTGTGCATTTTTAGTTTCATATCTTTTTGTTAAATTTTATTCATCTTTCTTCGTCATTTTGCATATCACAGTATGTTTTCCAACTCATTGTCTTTTCCAAGTTTACACTTGGTGGTGAACCCCTCTTGTAGTCTAAAATCATATCCTAGGATACCTTATTGTCAGATATCTCTCTCCATTAATCATTGGATTGAGATCTCTAAGGTTCCCTTGAGTGTGGCAATTGTGAAATAGGAACCCTATCCTTGTGTTTATGCCTCAAAGGCGGGGAACAACCATTTCCATCAACCACACACACAAACACACACACACACACATATGTACACAATCAATATATTTTTATAAATATGTGATTTCTATCTTGGTTGTATTCATTTGTGTGTCAAATGTATACATACTTTATTGGCATATGATATATGAATATATATTAATGTATATATATACATAAACATATATATGTGTGTGTGTGTGTGTGTGGATATGCATATATATATGTATATTTAAATATATGTTACATATTTAAAGGTAATTGTATTCTTTGAAGTCGATTATCATTAGCAAGCTTTGAGGCTGATTTATTAGGTAAATCTAAAGGTTGACTATATTATACCCATGACTATATTTTAAAGGCCAAATATTACTCACACTGTCCATGCAATAAAGGTGATTAATCTGTAAATCAATTCACAATCATGAAGTTGATAGATGTGTGTGTATGAAAATTAAGTGCATAAATGAATTAAAATCAGTTCAAACACACCAATAGAACATTATAACAAAAATAGAAATATAAAAGGAATAGAGATGTGCAAACTCAATATCCTGTTTCCGTTGTCGTCCTATCATCCTCTATATTTAGTGTTTTTGTAGATTCCAGCCTTGTGTTCTCAGATTAGTGGCTAGGCTCAACAAACTATCTTCCTAAAGAACAAGATTTTTTCTATGATATGAATGCATGATTAAGCTATGATAATGATTTTAGCTAAGAAACTTGAAATAAGCAAGATGCTATGATAAATGAATACTAAATGAATTAAATGCATAAACTCTACTTAATTGCCTATTACCAATGTTTGGATTCACACAGGTATTTATAGGGCTTTCTGAATGATTCTGATTGGCTGTCTCGATTGACGGTTGTGATAATTCCTGGCAGATCAAACGGTTGAGGAAAGATGAATTTGAAGAGAAAGATAGAAGAACCCTAGAAACATATTTTTCTATTTTATTATGAAAGAGGAAAAAGAAGAGAAGATAAGAATAAAAGAAAGATTTAAAGCTAATAAATAATTAATTAAAAAAATCAATTATTTATTTGTGGAGGACATTCAGCTTTTCTTAATTAAATAAAATATTTAATTAAGCTTTTAAAAGCAGAAGAAAACTTGTGGTGAGAAAAGAGCTTTAATCAGTTTTATTGAAAAAAAGCAGAATATCTCATAATTAAATAAAATATTTAATTATGATATGAGAAGATTGCACAATTAGGTTAAAATACCTAATTTTGGATTTAGAAAGAAATCATAAGATATTTTTAATTAAATAAGATCTATTCAATTAAATCACTTTTATGAAATTAATTAAATGAAACATTTAATTAATTAGAAGAAGAATTAAAATAGAAGAAATGAGAAATATTTAAACTTAATTAAATCAAAAGATTTAATTTAAATTCAAACAGTGATAATTAATTTAAATAAAAAGAATGTATTTATTTAATTAATTAAGTGGACATGTGAAAATAATTAAATAAAATAAATTTATTTAATTATGGAAGAAGAATAAGATGAATGAACAATATAATTAAATTAAATAAATTTAATCATATGTAGAGGACTTTTAGAAAAATTAATTAAATAATAAATATTTAATTAATTGCCAAGATTATAGACATGACCATTTTTATGTATACATTTTGCCCCTCTTTGAAGTGATGTGTGAAACGCATTGCTTCAAAGAAAATAAAAAAATTGCCCCTGATATGTTTCTGATTTTCGATATTGATGATGCCCCCTCGGGAGATAAATCACAGAAAAAGAAATTGATGAGGAACAGTGATTTAGCTCCTGATAGATAAGGTGGTTGATGCCCCAGTAAAAAAAAAAGAGAGGATGAAAAATGGGAAATGCCACTACTGCCCATCCTGAAAAGACCCTTATAAGGTAAAAGGGGTAAAATGAGGTGTCAGTTTCACCCTGTTGCTACAGTGAATTTGGAGCTCTGAGAGTGACTTGGCAAAATGGTGATCCCCGTGCACAGACATAGGTTCGAGCGAGCATGATGGTATCAGAGACCAGCAGCGTATGGACCACCGGTGAGTGATTTGAAACCTCTAAGTTGTTAAATTTCGCATTTTTGATCGATTTTGAATTGATTTAAAGTCAGACTGTAATTTTTTGGAACGTTTTAGCGCATTTAGGTATAGTTTTAGTGCATTCGACAAATAGTTTAGCGCATCTAGGGTTTTCCGTAGCACATTTAGGCACAGGTCACGAACTGATCTTTTAGCACATTCGATAGATAAAGTTGCGCATATAGGTCAAAATGGCTAGGTCGGAGATTTAGCGCATCTAGGGCACAGAACAACGCATTTAGGGTTAGGTTCAAAAAATGTTAGAGTTGCGCGTGTGATAGATAGAATAGCGCATCCGAGGTACAAAATTGCGCATTCGGAGTTTTAGCGCATTTAGGAAACAGTGTTGCGCTTTCGAGAAAAACTTTGGCGCATATGGGTTTTTAGCGCATATGAGCAACAGAGTTGCGCATTCAGGAAATTTTCCCTAAAAAAGAATGAGAAAAATTGCTTCTTTAGTCAATAGATAGATAAATGGTTGGATCATCATGTTGATAGGATAGAAAATCGAATAGAAAACTGATAACTTTGCTTTCCGCGATTGAAAAATAAAGAGTAGATGAGAGATTAATTGATTTGAATTTGATAACTTTGCTTCTCGTGATTGAAAAACAAAGAGTAGATGAGAGATTGAATGATTGAAATTTGATAACTTTGCTTCTCGCGATTGAAAAACAAAGAGTAAACATTGTGATAAATTTTCTTTCTGCGATAGAAAGCAAATAGTAAAATAGAGATTTAAATTTGCATTCATGATTGAAATACAAATAGCAAAGGTTATGTGTTGATAAATTTGCTTTCCTGAAAAGAAAAACAAATAGTAAATGATGATAGAGTAGATTGATTAGACATGCTGGTAGATTGATGGAACACTTGATATAGATTATTGATATGTTATGTTGGGTGTTGTGATGTTTTTGGACAAAATATGAGGCTTTCAAAAGCCTCCAGATCAGAGAGCGGTTCCCCTTGTGCTGAGAGCGGATAGGAGAGTTGACACCGGCTGAGTTACAGGTGATTGCAGATTGTGGATTGGGGCCACTGTTGACCATGCCATGAGGCATTCGGGCCAACAGGGGGCTGTTGATGGCCTTGGCCGAGAGATGGCATTCCGAGCATAACACCTTCCACCTGCCGACGGGTGAGATGAGTGTGACACCAGAGGACGTGTATTGGATTTTGGGGATTTCGGTGGTTGGAGCCCTTGTGGTTTATGACCACAAGGAGATCGGTGGGACAAAGGCATTACAGCGGATATGTGGTGATCCCGGTATCTATGGGTACTGGATAGACTGGGATGACTTCAGCAGGTATCCAGCTCTAGTAGCGGTATTGGCAGCATTTGTTGGAGGTTTCCTTAGACCGAACCATCGGTCCAAGGGTTTTTCCATGGGGTGGGGGAGGATGCTAGAGTGGATGATCACTCAGCCGCAGAGATTTTCCTGGGGGAGCTGCGTCTTGGCAGATATGTATCATGACCTTCATCGGATCGTATACAGAGGATCCACCAGCCTGGTGAGTGGAGTTACATTATTACAGATCTGGGCGTGGGAGCACATTGTTATCACCAGACCACTGTGTACCAGGGCGAGACCAGTAGGGAGGCCGTACGTATATGCGTATTCTAGTGCAGTTGTCCAGCAGAGGCTGGGCAAGGTAGAGTACTGGCGGTGAGTGCTAGATGATGTAGATGTCATGATATGGAGGCCGTACATAGACTGCGAGGCATGGGAGACAGATCAGTTAGAGATGCCGTTTGTGTGTAGACCGCGATACCTGATAGGGCGGACGCCCTTTATTATTGAGAGGTTTTTGGCACTACGGGTGCTGAGACAGTTTGGTTTTACGTAGGGGATGCCCCAGGGCATTGCTCATTATGGGCGGCGCAAGGGGGATGTAGGATGGGGGCCGTGCATTCCCTACCAGGCAGCCTACACAGAGTACACAGCTTTACAGCCCGAGGTATGGGCGGATAGGCCAGACATATTAGATGCAGGGATGACAGATGACTATGCCCAGTACTTTCATACGCATCCTTTTCCATGATTCATAGTGCCAGATGAGGCACGGGCCATTAGAGCAGTCTCGCAGCCAAGAGCAGGGATACCGGGAGGTGTGGCAGGTGGAGAGCAGGCTATGGGTGGAGGGGAGCAGGCTATGGGTGGAGAGGAGGAGGAGGGAGAGGAGAGAGAGGAGAGTGGAGTTGGGGAGGAGGAGAGAAGCTCAGAGGACGGAGATGATGGAGATGATGGGGATGGGTAGAGACAGCAGATACTAGACAGTCTCGGCAGGGTACAGATTCCTCGGCGGTCCAGATCCGGTGCCAGGCCACAGACGGTGATTAGGGTGACATCCTCGTCCCAGCAGGCACAGATAGATGTGTTGCAGGGTCAGGTGCAGACCTTTCAGGGGCAGCAGGCACAGCTTCAGAGTCAGTTGGTGCAGGCACAGAGCATGATAGTGCAGTTACAGGCACAGCTTGCACAGGCATAGGCTCAGGCACAGGCTCAGGCATAGGTACAGGTTCAGATGCCTGCCCCAGATCCTCAAGTGGCACAGTTAGTAGCAGAGAGGGATGCCTTTAGACGGCGGGCACAGGAGGCTGAGGGTGTAGCACAGAGATTGATGGGTACCGTAGAGAGTACATCCCTACGAGAGGCCATTGCAGAGGGATTCGAGGCAGCCAGAGAGGCAGAGTACTACAGAGTTCGTTACGAGGAGCTATGCCCTCCTGAGCGGCGAGAGCCATATCCCAGATCACACAGCCGGACGAGGACCCGATCCCGGACATCGACACACGGCAGAGAGGTTACCGGGCCTCGACGGGATCCTGATGTAGGGACTAGCGGCAGGCCACCTCCTTCTGGACCAGCTCCGTCAGGGGCATCGACCAGTTAGCCATTTTTGGGGCTTGATTCATTATGTATACTGAGTGTTGATCATGTATGATGTATTTATGTTCTGACCTTTTATTAGTTTCATTGGACATTTGAACATTTGTATTATTTTGATGAGTGATGATATGCAGTGGCGGTATTTCTGATGATGTTTATGTTCATACATTTATGATACGATATGGATATGACATTTATGCATGTATGTTATGAGATGGATTTTGATATGCTTTTATTACATGTGCGGACTAATCCATATGATGCAGGATGATCTAGTGATTATGATGTGTATGCAATGATTTTGTGATGATGTATGTATATATGTGAGATGTTAATTTCTTTTTGAATTTTCCATGTATGAAATGCATCGTGATATGGTAGAAAATGAATGTGGTATGAATGGTAATATGGTAAAATGATATGTAAAATGGTAACATGATAATAAAATGATAAATGTGAATGGTAATGCAACGGGAGATGATAAAATGAGAAATGAATGATGAAACGGTAAACGAATAATGGAATGATAAATGATAATGAACTGGTAAAAATGAATAATGAATGATAAATGATGATGAAAAATGAAATGATAATGATATGATAAATGAATAATGGAATGATGATGATATGAAATGGTAAAAATGAATGATAAATGGTAAAAAATGAAATGATAAGATGTCATGAAATGAATGAATTCAATGAATTAAATGTCCAAATGTCCTCCACGAAAAGGTCAAAACTTAATAACAACCGTTTGAATACCTTCATTCAGCCCTTCAAAATACGAATATGAATCCAATATGCAGATATATACAATGAGCTAATGAATCATGCAACTATATGAAACTAACCAGTTTGTTGAGCCTGTTATAAGCCTTCTTGAATCATCATAGAACATTTAAAATGTTGGAAGTATGTACAAGCATCAGAGGGGAAATTAGCGCCAATGATGACCAGAGTACAACTTTCATGAATTTTGATATAGCAAGCGAACACAAGCATCGAGGTATAATTGAACCGAGATGACCTGAGCATTTCTTGCATAAACAGACAAAGATTAACCACCGTTCTGATGCAAATGTGGAACTGTCATCGATGATATTTGCTTTGAGCGTCATGTCCTTTGACATATTTGCATCAGATTGGGCTGTTAACCTCAAGACAGCAGACAAAGAAAAATCATTCTCGTTCCTTGCTACTCTAGTGCAGTACATCATTGAGTATGCTCCCGAGTAATGATATCGAAAATCAAACAACTTTTAATCAAACATGTAATACTGTTAATGCATACATTATTCAGATATTTGGATCATCCAATAGACAAGTGATATGATATCTTGCTGAAAAATGTGTCATGAGCGGATAACATTGACAAAGGAGTTTGTTGTTTGTTGGTATGCTTGTATTGCTATGTCATGGTCTAGCTATTTTGGTATGTTCTGAAAGTTAAGTGCCCCCAGTTGAGTTTTGCCTTGTTGATTGACACAACTTGCGGAAAGGAATATGTACAAACGATCAAGCCATGGTAAGACGTTTTAACTCTCTAGGAAAATGGCGGCAGGATGGTGCGATTAATGACCTCAAGATGCGGAAAAAGATACGGAAAAATGAAAGCTTTTGAAAAGATAAAGTGCAAAGCAGGAACTAATAGATGGAGAGGTACAGATAGCGTCTGTTTGCCAGATTTTCACTATCTGTATTTATTGCATTTTTTGATTTCTTTTTGATTTTTTTGGATTTTTATCATGTCAATAGACTACCTGTTTGCCAGGTTTTCACCCTATGACATTCTCTTTTGATTTTTTTGTATTTTTGAAATGTTTTGATTTTTTTGTATTTCTTCAGGACTTTTTCTGCTGTTTTTGTAGGACTTTTTCTGCTATTTTTTGTATTTCTTCAGGACTTTTTCTGCTGTTTTTTGTATTTCTTCAGGACTTTTTCTGCTGTTTTTGTATTTCTTCAGGACTTTTTCTGCTTGTTTTTGTATTTCTTCAGGACTTTTTCTGCTTTAAACATAATACTTCTTAAGATGTATACTGTTGATGGGTTCATCCAATAGGTCTCCTTCTGGCGTTGATAACTTGTATGCTCCCGATCCATAGACTGCAATAACCACATAAGGGCCTAACCAATTTGGTTCAAACTTTCCTTTCTTTTCTCTGTCTTGTTGATTACGCGGGTTCTCTTTCAGAACTAGATCACCCACCTGAAAGGTACGTGGCTTGACTTTGTGATTATAGCTGCGAGCCATCATCTGTTGATATGCTTTTAAATGGTCTGCTGCTCTCTGTCTCTTTTCATCTAAAAGTTCTAACTCTTGGAGTCGGGAAACTCTATAGTCCTCATTTGTTATGAGACCTTTCAGTGATACTCTTAAGGAAGGTATTTCTACCTCTAAAGGTAGTATGGCTTCTGCTCCATAGACGAGGGCAAAATGTGTTGCTCCTGTTGGCGTTCGGACACTAGTTTTGTAAGCCCACAAGGCGGGATTGAGTTGAACATGCCAATCCTTCCCTGAGTCATTGACAATCTTCTTCAAAATCTTTAGTATGGTTTTGTTTGAGGCCTCTGCTTGGCCATTCCCTTGAGGATAGTAAGGTGTGGAATATCTGTGCTGAATATGGAATCTTTCACAAAGTTCATCAACATCCTGATTTTTGAATGGTTGACCATTATCTGTAATAATGGCATTAGGAATACCATATCGACAAATAATGTAATTGAGAATGAAGGATGATATCTGTTTTCCAGTGACTTTAGAGAGAGGTACTGCCTCAATCCACTTAGTGAAATATTCTGTAGCTGTGATGATGAACTTATGCCCATTTGAAGAAGAAGGATGAATTTTTCCCACTAGATCTAACCCCCATTGAGAGAATGGCCAGGTGGGTGTAAACGAATGAAGTTCTTGTGCAGGAGCATGAATAAGATTCCCATGAATCTGACATTTTGAGCATGTTTTAGCAAAGGTAAATGATTCCCTTTCCATTGTAGGCCAATAGTAACCCATTCTAATCAATTTTTTGGATAAGGTTAGTCCACTTGAATGAGTGCCACAAATTCCCCCATGAACTTCTTGTAAAGCTTTGTCGGATTCGTCACATTCAAGACATCGAAGTAAAGTACCATCAAGACCACGGCGATAAAGGGTATCAGCGATAAGGGTATATCGAGAGGATTGTCGGATAAAGTTACGTTTTTGGTTGCGGGACAAGTTAGGTGGTAATATATCATCTTTTAGGTATGCATAAATCTTGCCATACTAGGGAGAATTGGATCCTACTAGGTGGCAGATAATTTGGCTTTCAGGTGTGTCATAGGCAAGTGTAAATAATTGTTCCACTAGAAATTCATAGCGAGTCTATTTGTCTGGGAGTTGTATCAATGAGGCGATCGTAGCCATAGCGTCGGCTGCTTTGTTGTCAATCCTCAGAATTTGTGTGAACTGAATGTCCACAAAATACTTCTTGAAGTCATCAATCATCTTCTTGTATGGTAACAACTTGTCATCTTTAGTCTCATAGTCATCATTGATTTGATTAATGACTAGTTGTGAGTCACCATAAACTTGTAACTCGGTAGTCCTCCATTCCAATGCTGTTTTTAGTCCAGTGATCAACGCTTCATATTCGGCTATGTTATTGGTGCATGGAAACATTAACCTATAGGACCTAGGAATGGTATGCCCTTGAGGGGTGATGAAGACAATGCCTGCCCCCGAGCCATGTTGAGGGAAAGAACCATCAAAGTATAAGGACCATGGCTGCTTAAAGTCTGTTGTGAAGACATCAGCATCTAGAAATTCAATGTGTAAAGGGTGCTCTGTTTGGAGAGGAGCGTCTGCTAGTTGATCCACGATAACCTGTCCTTTGATTGCTTTGCGATCAACATAGTGGATGTCGAACTCACTCAAAATCATGATCCATTTTGCTAACCTTCCTGTTAGTGATGCTTTACTTAGTAGATACTTGAGTGGATCAATTTTGGAAGCCAGCTTAATTGTATGAGTTAGCATGTAATGTCAGAATTTCTGGGAAGCAAAGACGACTGCCAAACAAGCCTTCTTAATGAAAGTGTAACTAAGCTCATGACTTGTCAATGTTCTGCTGATGTAATAAATTGCCCGTTCTTTCCCTTCATGGTCTTCTTGTGCTAATAATGCTCCCAAAGATGTCTCGGTTGCGGCAATATACAGAATCAATGGTTTGTCTGGATTTGGTGGTACAAGAACTGGTGGATTCATTAGGTACTGCTTGATTTGTTGAAATGCCATTTCACATTTATCATCCCATCTAAAAGGAACATTCTTATGTAGGAGATGTGTGAATGGTAGGCTTTTGTCAGCCAATTGTGCAATGAATCTGCGGATAGACTGGAGTTGCCCTTGTAAGGATCTCAACTGACTAATGTTCTTTGGGGGAGGCATCTCCATGATTGCGCAAACTTTAGCAGGATCTACTTCAATTCCCTTTTCTGAAACAATATATCCTAACAGTTTTCTAGATGTGACCCCAAAAACACATTTCTTAGGGTTTAAGCGAACTTTGAATTTCTCCAATCTGGTGAATATTTTAGATAGTATCTCCAAGTGTCCTTCTCTGGTGTATGATTTTGCCAATATGTCATCTACATAATCTTCCATGAATGTGTGCATCATGTCATGAAAGATCGTAGTCATAGCTCTTTGATAAGTAGCTCCAGCATTTTTCAAGCCGAAAGGCATGACATTCCAACAATATGTTCCCCATGGACAAGTGAAAGCTATTTTCTCTTGGTCTTCTGGTGCAATCTTGATTTGGTTGTAACCCGAGAAACCATCCATTAATGAGTACATGGCATGGCTTGCTGTTAGATCAACTATAGTGTCGATACTTGGAAGCAAAAAGTCATCCTTTGGGAAAGCTTTGTTAAGATCTCTGAAATCAGTGCATACTCTTACACGTTTGTCTGGTTTTGCTACTGGTACAATATTGGAAATCCATTTGGCATAGTCAATTGATCTTATAAAACCTGCATCGAGGAGCTTCTTGAGTTCTTCTTTAACCAATAGTGCAATATGAGGATTCATCTTTATGAGTTTTTTGTTTTACGGGTTTGGCTCCTGATTTGATAGATAAATGATGCATAATGAGATCAGGATCAAGGCCGGGCATATCTGCATATGACCATGCAAAATTGACTTGGTTTTCCTTGAGAAAATTCATGAACTCTGGGATTTCTTTAGCTGTCATAGATTCAGCTATCTGTAGGATCCTTGGATTATCTGCAGTTGCAACATTGATTTCCTTTGTAGGCTCAGTCAAGATGGATGATCGCTCATGATAATGCTCTGGGAGAGTGTCAAGAGTCCCATCAGATGGTGCCTCAAAAAGGTTTTCACCATCTGATACGCTCTTTATTTTGTCTTTTGCTTGATCTAGTACTTCCAGATTCTGGTTTTCACCACTAGACCGTTTATCTTTATTTTCATTTTTGCAGCTAGGAGACTTGACACTCTCCTGATTGCAGACTTCATACTGAAAATCGCTAGTGGAACAATTATTTACGTCCTCGGCGGAAAGGAAGTTTATGATAGCTTCGTCATTTGGAAAAATAGGTATATCCGTAGGTTCGGTAAGATCCCAGTCAATGAGATCAGGATGGATTAATGGTAGGACGTCGTCCGGTTGTGTAAAATTGGTGATGGTTAGGGTCAAGATAGAGTTATCAGTAGGATCCGAGGTATGAGATAGGTCAATGATGGGACTATTCTCCTGATAATCTTGTTCGTTAAAATCTGACTCAGTATCACTAGACTCATAGTTGCTTTGTGGTTCAGATTCTTGTGGTTGGGATCCTGAACCTTCTCCTTTGATCAAAGTGGGCATATACTTATGTATGACATCTACCTCTTTGTCTCTCCAAAATTTGTTATCATGGATGGAATCCCATTCATATTCAGCAGAATCTGTGTCAGAGTTATTTTCAAT
>VDFB02115147.1:0-10201 GCA_007258455.2 Sequoia sempervirens
ATATATCAGACTAAAACACTCAGACCAGCAAGTTACAAGATTGCGTATGAATTGTTTGACAAAATTACAAGCTGCAATTTAAAGCAAATTGTGATCAGTTTGAGCAAGGCTCATTACACAATATCTTTGTATCTTTTGCAGATAAAATTTTAACCATGTTTTCCTATCCAAACTGGGTATGCATCTCCTATGTTTTTTGACCCCTTCCCCCACCAGAAATGTTTCAGGGACATGGGAACAGGTAGGAAACATCCTACTGCCATCCCGTATTCCAAAAAATCAGAAAAATCCTTAGTATGGAGAAAAAAAAAGATTGTGAAAGGCAGGAAATGCAAGAGCACAGCTAGCCATCCCCTAAAGATTTTTTTTTCACAAAAACTGAAAAGAAAAAGGGGTAGTGGAAGGGCCCACAAGGGCCCCCACAACCCCTTATAACAACCCTAAACCTAAAATTTAAAACAACAATATATTCTAACATTAAAAAACAAAAAAAATCCCCCATTTTGCTATTTTGCATTTTGTGAGAAGAAGACAGAAAAAGAACAGCAATGAGAAAAGGAGAACAGTGAGAAGAGGAGAACAATGAAAAGAAGACAAGAAAACATCAAAACTACGTCATTTAAGGTAAGTTTACTATCCATTGTCTATTGCACAAATTCTTTTACATTTTTTATTTTTTGTTTCTTTCAAAGTCTCAAATTATTAGGTTTTTTTATTTTTATTTTTTTTGTCTGCACTTGCAACTGTATTTTGAGTTTAAAATATATATATATATATATAAGCAGGAGTGAGCATGGTGAAGGTTAAGAGGTTCAAATTTCAAAAAAGAGGCCCTAGGTGTTGGAAGTGTCACAGGTACAATGGGTTCAAATGACCCATTTGAATGTCTTTCTACCTATGCTCCACAGGGTTTCGGGGACGGGGAGTACCCGGTATGGTGGGACGAGTTTTCAATACGGGGGTACTTTTGGGTCATTTTTTAGGGGACGGCTGACAAAAAATAGGGAATTTTTAAAAAATATATAGAAATTTCAAATGTTCATAGCATAACATTGATAAAGCATTCATTCTAGACATTTGTATAAGCTTAATACATATCATTAGACTTGAATTGAGATTTTCACATGAGAATCAACAAACAAATTAACAAAATTCAAATGCTTTTCATTATCAATGTGCACACATATCATATAAAAGTCTAATAATTATAACTAAAATGCCCAAAGGCTCCAAGTCTCAACTATGAAATGACATGCTAAACATAAAACTAAGAAAATATATCGCTGTCCAAGGTCCCTAATCAGCAGAAGGTAGGTCTAAATCAGCATCGCCCTCGCCATTAGAGCTCGAATCTAAGTTAGTGTCAGTGTCCATGTCAATAGAAGGATCTGCCTCAACCAATGGAACCCCAACCAATCCCTCATGTGCATTCTCCTCAATCTGCATAGCATCTTTGGGATTAACATCCCAACGTAAGGCTGGAGTCTGATGATACTGACTAGTTTGGCGATCCTTCACTCAGCTGCTCTTTTTTTGCTCTCCTTCACTTCACAAGACAAATGTAAAAATAAGTTGTTTTTTCTCATTCTAGGGCATATATAAGGCATAAATTAGGTTAAGTGGCATGGGGTGTCCCTTGTGGGCCCGCCCATGCCTTTTTTTCATTTTAAAAAACTTTAATTTTTTATAAAAATGTGTTTTTTTTGCTGCTGGGCCATAGGGTACTTCTAGAAGTACCTGGTACGGATGAGGGACGGCTAGGAAGTTTCGGGTACTTCTAGAAGTACCCTACATCCCCTGCCTTTTGCCAAAAGTCCCCTGGAAGTACCGGGTACTTGGAGGGCAAAAGGGGACGGCCAGGGGACATTTCCTAGCCGTCCCCGCGTTCCCGTTTCGTACCCAGTACAGGAAACGGTATAAAAACACAAGGGACGCGTCCCCGTGGAGCATAGCTTTCTACTCTTCTAAAACCTTTTGCAAAAAAGGCCATTCAATCCTTAAAATTCCCTTTTACAATTTGCAACAGCCATAGACAAAGACAAAAAAAATTATATCAAATAGTGGAGTTTTGTTATGTCATTTGTGCAAAAAGGATTATAGGGGCTGCTACAAGGGTTTACAGTCATCTTTTCTACATAACTAGACAGGGGTAAAAGGATGTGAAGAAAAAAAAAAAAAACTAGCTAACAGGGCTGAGGTGTCTAGGTTGTTCATGGAGGGTAAGGCAAGTAATAATGGAATGTCAGTAGAGACTACACAATCTACTATGCCATTGCCTACCCAAATAGTGGATGTTGAGGCTCAAAGGGGAGAGGGTTCTACCAAGGGAAAGAGAAAAGGACTAATGTTGTAGGGATGTTCAATATACAATCACGTAAAGTGCTAGATTCTTCAATTGATATTTTTTTCTTTGACCATGCCATCCCATTTCATATGGCATGTTCTAGCTACTTCAAACAAATGCTGAAAGTTAAGAATGTTGTTTGCCCCTGATATGCTCCCATGGAGAATAGAAACCATGCACCAATCTCCTTAATAGCGGTGAGTTTTGTGATACCTCGAGGACATGTGGAAAACATGGCTCAAAACAAGCCACTCTATTATCATGGATGGGTGGACCAATATTAGACATCATTCACCCATCAATATCATAGTCACATGTGTAGTTCACTTTTATTTTCTTAGAGCTATTAATTATTTAGGGAAGAAAAACGATACACACTTCCAATTTCAGATTTTGAAGGACACTATAGATGATGTTGAGGCCTCAAATGTTATATAGGTGGTCACCAATTCAGCACATGTAAGTTAGTTCGCATCATGGTGGAGGATGTTGTTGCAATTGCAAATAGAGAATTTAATTAAAGACAATTTACTCATGCAACCTAAGCACAAAAATAGGAAACTTCTTGGTGTACATTTTATCATCCACCGAACACACAGAATAAAATGTCCAAAGACACTCTACCCTCTCTTGAAAAACCACCGCGTATGCTAAGATTGCGAGAAGATCATATGGCGATTCCAAGGTTTCTTTTGTCAGGTCTTGATGTGTGGATAAGCTCAATGGGCATTGTGATATGCTGGTAATACACAAAGGGACTTACGCTAGGCTCGTTTAATTCACAATGAAGGTCTATACAATGAAGCTCTATTGTTTGGGTCCTAGATCAAACAAAATGAAAAAGGAGATAAGGGTTTAGAAGTTCTAATCTACTCCTAAGAATTCAAGAGATGGTAAAGATTAGGTGAAACTGGTAACCACGCTTTGCTTGGCCTCCCTGGGACAACTACACAAAGTGGGTGCAATCTTCAAGGGGTGTGATTATAGTTTTCATGTCTTCGAACAATACTGATCCAGACTGAAGTTAAGCATCCACAATCATAAGCTCAGGCTAACTTTACGCATTGAACAAAAATCATCTATTCAAAGAAAGTATGAGCTAAGTCTCACCAATCAATACTATCAAATCTTTCATTCATTTAACAAACATTCAAATCAAATTCTATCTTAATTCTAATCTAATGTTGACGAAGCTATGCGACCTTGCAAACCACTTGACAATAAAAGGGATTCAAAGCAAATCATGCATGAGCTTTTATTATCGGAAGTAGCAATACGCAACAATCTCATACACTTTCTTCACACTTTACAAATGAGGGGTGAGCTCAATTTATAGGCTCCCCAATTACAATTCAATGGCCAAGATTGATTTAGGATCAACGGCCAAGATTACAAAATAAAAGCCTAATTAGGGTTTGTCACAACCAACTACCTCTCAACCTATGAGAAAATTTCATTTGGGGACACTTGTCCTCCTACTAAATATAAACCAACAATAAAATAGAAAGTTCTTGCATGTTCATTTGGAACAATTTGATTGGTTGGAAGATGACGAGGCGCCACCTCAGCGTGTTGGATGTCTTCCTTGGTCACTTCATTTTTCTTCCACGTGCTTACCTTAGAATATCTTTCCTTGCCAACAACTTTGTCCTTTGCACTTGTTCCTTCCTAGCTTTGATCTTGGATTCCAATTTGTATCAAAAAAAAAAAAATGGAAATTTGTTTGCAATACTTTTCTTGTTACCATCCGATTCTGATTGGAAGCTTGTCTTTAATTCTTCAGGAGATGAAATCCTTCAAGAAGTTGTCCTGATTGCTTCTTCCAAGTGCCTTGAATTTGGAGAAGAATTCCCCTGTGCTTTCGCCACAAGGGAGGAAATTGGAACTTTCTCTGTGAAGTATTTCCCATACTTAGCCAAATTTTGGCTATTCAAGTTCATTTTGTAACAGCTTCATGTGGACCATCTAACACTTAGCCAAGATTTTGGCCATCTCTATGCTCGAATGAACTTTGCCTGTGGATTTGCCTCCAATTTTGAATTTGGCCTGTGCTAAGTAGGGCAAACTCCATCCTTGGACAAGGATTTTATTCATTTCCTCTTTACTTTTCCTTTTATTCCTCTTCATTCTTCCTTCTTTCTTTCCAACACTTAGTCAATTTTCTAAATTTTTTACCTCGAGCGGACTTTACTTTGGTCTTGTCATGATTATTTCCTTCCTAGGCGAACTTATCTTGAGCTTGGAGAACTCCTTCTTGAGGTAAGTCGGACTTTGAGCTGCTTTGGACATGCCTAGATCAAGGGAAGTCAGATTTTCCTAATGCTTTGCCAATTTTTGGGTCTTCTTGTCTAGGCAGACTTTCTCTTTGTCTTTCCATTGCAAGGGCGGACTTTACTTGTTTCTTGCCAAGGCTTGGCGGACTTGGCTAGCACTCGGAAATTTTCTTTCACAACCTAGGTTGGACTTCATAGCATCTTGGACATTTTCCTTTCACCTAGGTCAGACTTTGGAGTTAGCTCGACATTCCCTTTTCCAAGCTAAGTCGGACTTTGAGGCTTGCTTGAAATTCCCTTTTCCAAGCTAAGTTGGACTTTGAGGCTTGCTTGACATTCTTATGGTGGACTTTGAAGTCCCTTT
Organism: Sequoia sempervirens; assembly: GCA_007258455.2. NCBI lineage: Eukaryota > Viridiplantae > Streptophyta > Pinopsida > Cupressales > Cupressaceae > Sequoia > Sequoia sempervirens. The sequence continues at coordinate 4,982 of VDFB02115147.1, forward strand.
GACAAGTCTCTTAAGGTCGGACTTTGTAGCTAGCTTGCCATTGTTGATTCCAAGGTAGGGCGGACTTCTAAGTGGTTTTGCCATCTTCTATCCTTTGTCATTTAACCATATTTTGCCAATACTCAGCCAATTTTTTTAAGTTTTCTCTCCCCCTCTAGGCTGGGCGGACTTCATCAATGCTTGGACATACTCTTCAAGTGTTGGGCGGACTTTGGAGTGCCTTGGACAAGACTTCAAGATGTTCATGCCATTTTCTCTTCTTCTTCCTCCAAGCGGACTTCATCATTGTTTTGACCATGCTCTATCTCTCCTTATGGGCGGACTTCAAGACATGTTTGCCATATTCTCCTTTTTGACCCTTACCCATTTGCTGAAATTTAATTCCCCAAGGTGCCAATACTTAGCCAAATTTTTTGTTTTCCTTTCTTCCTCTAGCCCGGTAGGACTTTGGAGACTTCTTGCCAAGGCTAGGCAGACTTCAGATGTGTTTGGACATTTTCCTTCCTAGGCAAGGGCGGACTTCATGATGTTCATTCCATGCATGCTTGGGTTTGGGCGGACTTTGGAGTGTTCTTGACACTTTGCTCTCCATGCTTGGGCGGACTTTGCTTAGTCTTTGCCATCTCTAGGCGGACTTTAAGAATGTCTTGCCATTCCTAGGCGGACTTTGAGAATGTCTTTGCCATCTTTATTTCTCCCTCAAATTTCTTCAAACTTCCGACATGTTGAATCTCTACCCTTGGGCACCATGAATTTCATGCTTGTCTCTTTCTAGATCATTCAACCATATGATTTGCTTTTGATTTTTTTTCATGATTTTCTCACTTTTTTACTTGCTTTTTGTTTGATTTTCCTGATTTTTACTTTTGGAGGCTTGCATTTTGATTCTAAAGATGGAAATGTTTACCCCATGACACATGAGACCCAGGTTGACTTTCTAAAAATAGAAAAATCAAAATCCCTAAAAAATAGGGGTCTCAAATTGGTCCAAAAAGCAAAAAAGCAAAAAAGCAAAATCCCTAAAAAATAGGAAGTGTCAGAATTGACTCAAAGCACAAGCGATCCAAGTCTTCTTGACCTTCTGAGCACTTCCATGATGTTTAGGCACTGTTTCAGGCTTGAATTCTCCAATTGGCTCGGGTGACTTCCTGAAAACTCTAACTCCTTATTGTAAAATGGTGATTAGCAGTTGCAACGCCAAGACAAAAAAAAAGCAAAAAAAGGGGGTCCCCATTTACAGCTGAGACAGTAATAGTCTCTAAAACTCAGCAGTACCATTAGAAGTTGATTCTTAGAAAAGAACATGTATGAGAAAAAATGGTGAAAAATAGTATATATTATTGTTAGTAATAGATGCGAATAGATGGCTCTAAAAGCTCCAAATAGCAACCATTGTTGATGAATAGCTTAGGTCTGATATATATAACAATGATTGCTATTAGCATCATCATTGTTTCTGTTCGATCTATCTCTCATAAATATTTCTGGAAATAAGTATTCGATTTCAATACATGATGAACTATATACGCATTGATAAACCTCTGAAATCATTGTCGCCCTGTGTCTGGGCGCGTACTTGTTGACACTGGTTATCACGCGTGGTTCTGGAATCTGCATGCTGGAGGGAACACGTCCTTGAGCAGACGTGTCTCCAAGGGTGGAGACACGTCCTCTCAAGAGGCGTGTCCCTTTGGTTAGGAAACCCTGCGCTCAAAGGAACACGTCCCTTGAGTGGACGTGTCTCCAAGTATGGAGACACGTCCTCTCAAGAGACGTGTCTCTTGAACACGGGTCTCTCCAATATTTATAAAATAAGAAACCTTTCTCTTTATACCCGGTGTTACAAGACTCGCCTAGACTCGGTGAGTCTTGGCGAGTCCCGAGGCGAGTGAGGCTTGGCGAGTCTTTGGGACTCGGATGCCGAGTACTCGCCAGACTCGCCGAGACTCGCCAGACTCGCCAGACTCGCCGAGTCCCGAGCCAAAGACTCGGCCGTCACTTTGTGGGCGTGTGTGTCAAAAAAAACACATTTTAAAGTTTCAGAACTGCTTAATTAAATGGCTAAATCTCGACCTTGATGTTTTTTAAATATGTAATTAGTGTCTTTAATTTACAATTTTTTTAATTAAATGGTGTGCGCCATGAAGGTTTGTGTGGTTTCGAAGGTCTTCATTTGGGCTTGGTGGCGGGGGCTCCTTTTCATTGCGCCACAATAACTCCTTGACGAGGCCAATGTTGCCGGGACGCCATGACAGCTGCCCCTCGACCCATTGGGGCGGCCTTTGAACCCCGCAAGGCGGCGCCTGTGACGGCCAGGGCGTGCCCAGACCCCCCTAGCGACGCCTTGACCCGTGAGGCTGTTGCCCAGAGACCCCATAGTGGCCTCGACCCGTGGAAACCTTCCAGAACCCATGAGAAGCAGCGCCTCGACCCAGCCCGTGCCCCAGAACCAAGTGAAGGGCACTACCCCTTGATCCTATTGGGGTGTTTCCCCCAAAACCTCATCAAACTATAGGTCTAAGCATGTTATAGCCCAATGATGAATCATGATCGTTAAACCTACAAAATACATATCCCCTATTGTAAATCTTTGCATCTTTTGCAGTCAAAGCCATAATCAAGGATTATCTTGTTCCATACATTAGACAACAAAGCATGCAGTCTTGAAGGCTACAATAAAAATTTAATAATAAATTCCTCACTTGAATATACACACCAATCATTGAGATGCAAGAAAATATCATGGCTGCATCATCATCTATGACCTATCTTAGACACTAGCGCATGACTTGTCGTGATGTTGGGATGAGTAATGCAAGCTCTTTTGAGCCATAGACTTATATTTTTAATTTTGATATTTGTTTTGATGCCATGGATTTCATATTCCATGAGTTTTGTATACATTTGACAATATTTATATATTTGAATGTGTTATTTCCTTCAGCTAAAATTGCGTTTATACTTATGTGATCGATGTATGTTTGTGTATGAGATCATAGTAATTTCTATTTGATGATGTTATTGTGTCTTTAAGGTTTATTTATTAAAGGGTGCGTGAAACAAGTGTTAAATCCTTAAAAATCTTTGAATTTCTTGGGTTTTTCTATTTGTAAGTCTGCTTGAGGAGTCTTGCTTTGCAGTCACAGTAGCCCAGGAGTCAGAGTAGGAGTCAAAAAATTGAGCTTGAGAGTCGTGATCAGGGTCTTGTAACTATGGGAAGAATACAAAGGGGTCCTTCCAAAACAGTTTGAGTAAAACCAAAAACATTTTAGAACTGGTTCATTCTGACTTATGTGGACCTATGTCGGTACCTTCATTGGCAGGTTTTTTATATTATGTAATATTTGTAGATGACTTCTCTAGAAAAACTTGGATATATTTTCTTAAATGTAAAGAGTCTATAGAAGTCCTTAAAAGATTTAAGGAATTCAAAGCTATTTCAGAAAACTTTTCAGGGAAGAGAATCAAAACTCTAAGAACAGATAATGGGAAGGAATACACTTCAGAAATCTTTAAGGAATTTTGTGTAAATGCTGGGATTAAGAGGGAGTTTACTGTAGCCTTCAATCCTCAACAAAATGGTGTTGCGGAGAGAAAGAACAGATCTATTGTAGAAGCTGCTAGAGCAATGTTGTTTGATCAAAATTTAGAAACTTCATTTTGGGCAGAAGCCTCTAGGACAGCTGTCTACATTCAAAATAGATGTCCCCACTCTCATCTAGACAACAAAACTCCTGAAGAAGCATTTACTGGTATAAAACCTAACATAAGTCACCTCAGGATCTTTGGTTGCCCTGTCTACATTCATGTACCGAAAGAAAGGAGATCTAAATTAGATCCTAATGGAAAGAAAGGGATATTCGTGGGCTATAGTGAAACCTCAAAAGCTTACAGAATTTACATCTCAGGTCAGAATCAAATTGAACTAAGTAGAGATGTCATTTTTGAGGAAGACATTGCTTTCAAAAGGGCCAAGAGTTCTAATGACATAGAAATTCAAGATTCTACTAAAGTTATGGAAGAGGATCTTGCTCCTAAGATTCAGAGGGAGCATTCTGAAGAAATCTTAAATAAAAACCAATCTATCCCAGAAGTGAATCCTTATGACAACAACAAGAAAAGACCACTTTGGGCTAGAAAGATGATTAAGGAAGCTGAGAATTACACAGCACCCAAAGGAACTTTTAGAGAAAGTAAGATACCCAAAAGATTCTCAAGCTATGTTGCCTTAATGAATGAAATCATTAGTTCAAAACCAACCAGCATTATGGAAGCCTTGAAGTGTCAAGTATGGAAAAATGCCATGACAGAGGAGTATCAATCTATTTTAAAAAATGATGTATGGGATATTGTACCTAGACCTAAAGGCAAATCTATTGTCTCTTCCAAATGGCTCTTCAAAATCAAACATGCTGCTGATGGCAGTATCGAGAAACACAAAGCACGCTTTGTTGCTAGAGGTTTCTCTCAAAAGGAAGGTATTGATTACGAAGAAACTTTTGCACCTGTTGCCCGGTACACCTCTGTGAGAGCAGTAATAGCTATTGCTGCAGCTAAAGGCTGGAAGATCCATCAAATGGATGTGAAAACTGCCTTCCTGAATGGGTCCATTGAAGAAGAAGTCTTTTTAGAGCAACCTGAAGGCTTTGTGATACATAATGCAGACTCACATGTATGCAGATTGAAGAAAGCTCTATATGGACTTAAACAGGCTCCCAAAGCCTGGTATGAAAGAATTGACAAATATCTTCTAAGACTAGGATTTTCAAAGAATGATGCAGATCCAAATCTCTATTTTAAGGTAATTAAAGGTGATATGTTAATTCTAATTTTATATGTTGATGACCTTCTAATAACAGGAGAAGATCACCTTATTACTCAATGTAAGGAAGACCTGACTTCAGAATTTGATATGAAAGACTTGGGCATTTTACATTACTTCTTGGGGTTGGAAGTCTGGCAGAAATCTGATGGTATCATTTTAAATCAAGGAAAGTATACTGTTGATATTCTAAAGAGATTTGGGATGTTAGACTGTAGACCCATGTCTACACCTATGGAAACTAACCTACACAAGTTGAAAGAAGCAGCAGCAGAATCCAAGTATGCAGATCCAACTCTATATAGGCAAATGATTGGATCCTTGATGTATCTGGTCAACACCCGACCTGATATTTGCTATGCAGTAAATGTTCTCAGTCAATTCATGTGTGAACCTAA